>NKZK01000489.1:0-22965 GCA_002370145.1 [Candida] ipomoeae | reverse complement strand
GTACAGAGTAGACTAGTATAGTACTCAATGAGTATATAGAGTAGTAGTATAGACTACTGTATAGTAGTATAGAGTAGTATCGTGTAGTAGTAGTATAGGGTATGGAGTAGTACAGAGTATAGAGTAGTATAGAGTAGTAGTATAGAGTATAGAGTAGTACCGTGTAGTAGTAGTACAGAGTATAGAGTAGTATAGAGTAGTAGTATNGTAGTATAGAGTATAGAGTAGTACCGTGTAGTAGTAGTACAGAGTATAGAGTAGTATAGAGTAGTAGTATAGAGTAGTAGTATAGAGTAGAGACAGGTACAGATTAGTTTAGAGTAGTCGTGTTATTAGGCAGTATGAAAGGACTTAGCAACAACGATTGACTAGGCGACGCCGTTGTCAACTACTTAAGTAGCCGATTTCTCCCTCTAGAGAACCATCGGCGAATAAAGATAACCTAGTACATCAACGCTATATAAGAATCTAACACTGGATGTTAGATCCACGATAGGCAGAGCCCTGCCTATGAAGGTATTATGAAGCCTACTCTGTCCGATCCGAACAATGGCTATTTTTTTTTTTTGCAAATGCCGTGTCAATATTCTAGAACAATCCTTACTATTGTTCTACAGGAGAGTTTTTCGAATGCCACGTTTCTCTCAAAGTTATATAAGCCGCTCCGGTTCCTCTTCTTGAGGAACCATCAACGGACATAGTTTTAGTTAGGCATAAATGTATCAAAGAACATAACACTTTATTAGAATATCTAAAAGATCTTATTAATATTATATAGGTAGTTTTACGTACATTAGCTCATAAATATAAATTATCAAGTGGATACAATATATTACCTAAAGATTATAATCATCAAAAAGTTTCCTATTATGACTTATAAATTTATACATAATAACTATATATCTATTTTTAATCAAAAGGGAAACAGAAAGAAAAGTAAGTTCATTTAGAATAAAGTCTTGAGTACTAATTTTCATACTTCATCAAAGCAGAAATTAACCACTACGTCTCTACAGTATGCATGCAGTTCCCCGTTTTAGTACTCTGAGAGATTCTAGTACGTGAGACTGTTCTAGTACTCTGAGTTCTAGTACTCTGAGACATGCCTGATAACCTTAATGGATATCGATCTGGAAGAGTAACAATCTTCTCGTACCAGTTTGAACTTCCAACTTCTTCTTGGCCATGACATTGATTCGTTGGTTGGTCATTTTATTCATCGGTAGGTATTTATTGGTATCGTGTGACATCGACGAATCAATCGGGATCGCTTGTCGGGTTCTCTGACATTCATTCACTTTGAATTCCGCTTTCAATTCCTGGGTATTGATCGTATGCCTCTGGACTGCATTATTGTTCTCTGATTTAATCGTCAATCTGCTTCTCTAGATTGATTCTGGTTCTCTGATTTAATCCTCAATCTGATTCTGATTCTCTGATTTAATCCTCAATCTGATTCTCTAGATTGATTTTGATTCTCTGAATTGATCCCTGGTTCTGTTCCGTTTAGTAGTAATCGTTACTCTCGAATTCAGAGTCGCTGGCGTTGGAAAAGTCGCTGGCACTTTCACTTCTCACATCGTAATCGGCCTCGTTGAAACCGGCGTACCGGTTGCGCTTGAGCTCCACCTCATCGTCCGATTCCTTATCGTCCTCGTCGGTGATTTCGTCGTCGAGTTTGCGGGCATTATCGGATCCCTGCACCTCGTTGTTCTCCTCCTTCTCCTCCAACTCGATCTTCAACTCGTACACAATTTCAAAACACTCGGCCAAAAGCGCATTAAGCGTGCCTTGGCCTTCCGGCACCTGGTTGTTAACAATGAACTTTCCGTCATGCCTTAGGTTATCAAGCGAGGCCAATTTGAATTGGAATGGGAACAACTCCCGTAAGTTGTTGAGGCCGTCCACACGCTTGATCTCCAAAAGACACCGTCTAACGGTGGTCAATTGGTTATGTATGGGCTGCAAGGATTCGGAAACCGGCTCCGAACTCTCCAAAAGCTTGTAGATGGAGGCGTAGTTCCGTCTTAAGAGGTACAACACCAAAAGCTGGATTTTTTTCATGCGCCGGCCGTCGCCCTTGCGCAGGTCAATGAGCTTGTTGAGCTCCATGCGTTTATCATCGATGTTCTTGAGCGATTTCTGGTACGTGTACAAGTCGGTTTCACGCAAGGTCCATCTTCGGGTGATCAAGAGGTTTTCCAATGTTTGCTTGATGGAGATCAAATCTGTGTAGAGTTTTTTGAAGGTGGAGATGATTTCGCTCTGCTGCTCGTCTTCCAACGATAATGTTTCAAACTGGCTGGAGATGCCATTGTCCTGCTGGATATCAAGGTCGTTGACGAGGTTGTTACAGTCGTCAAGAAGACCATTAAGCACCATCTGGGCGCTTTCGGATTGGTCCTCTGTACCCTGCACCGTGACAAAAGTACCAGCAGAGTCCCGGTTTTTCCCGATTTGCTTTAAAACCACCTTGATCTCGCTGATCTTCTCATGCATGTCGTAGTTCTTAGCATCGATAGTCAAGTAGTTGAAGAGACTCTTACGGACTGCAATCAACTGCAAGTAGATGGGCTCCAAGTCGGCCGGGATCTTCTGGAACGTATCCTCGAGCTCCTTGTACACACGCAAACACTTGGCCAACTTATTACGCAAAAGAAGGGTCTCTTCTCTCCGATGATTGAGCGTGCCGTCTTCAATTTCATCCTCTTGGGTGTTTTCATCCAGCTGGGCGATAATCTGCAGGATTTCTTCGAGCCGGGCCTTGATCGGGTTCAAATCTTCCGCAGAGTACACCTTACACTCCTTCAAATGCGTCAAAAGCTTATACACCGTGGACAACGACGAGTAGGTGGCCGGAGCAAACTTAGTAAGGCCACAGGTCATGAACGAAAGCGAAAGAAGTTGCCAAACATCGTCCACCAACAAATCTACGCCATTGGGCAAGTTCAACGTCATGCCCTTGAGCTCCTCATCCTTCCGGACGATGCTGAGCTCGTGGAGATCCCGCAAAAAACGGTCGTAGATGCAGTACACCTGCTTGGAGCTGATGTACGCGTCGCGGTTGTTCTTGAGCTCCAGGAGCGTCTGGTATGTGCGGAGGAACGACTCATGGAGGCTTTTCTCGAAGGACGGAATGGTCTTCATTGGAGTGGCAAGGAAGAGGGAATGGGGACTTTGAGCGCGCCCCGCGACCACTGGGGGGAGTGTGTGCAGGAAGACGGGCTTATATGCAGGAAGACACCAGTATATGTAGGTCCCTCTCATGGCAAGTCCTGCTGACTGTTTGACTAATTAGGAGGAGCAGTAGATATCGTTATTTTTTTGGTTGGGGGATTTATCGAGGTGCACGGGTGTAGGTGTTGTAGTTGACGTTGGGCATGGGTTTATTCACTACACTGTAATACTGTACTACTGTGCTGTACTGTACTCTACTGTACTATACTACTATACTACACTCTGCTATTTAGTATACTCCACACTCTACTATACTGTACTCTACTACTATACTACACTCTGCTATTTAGTATACTCCACACTCTACTATACTGTACTCTACTACTATACTGTACCGTATTCTACTATACTACTACCACTATACTACTTATAAGTATGGAATCAGTGGAGTAGTTCGACTGTACAGACGACGCATAGCAGACCGAAGAGGAAGGCTATTAAGTTCAGTATAAGAGTATCATAGTATCACATCCTACTATAGCCTCATAAGATCATAGCATCATAGTATAGCATCATAGAGTTCCATCCCTAGTGTATGGTGTCATATCCTGATACAGTATCATGGTATTTCATGCTAGTTTCATGCTAGTTTCATAGTGTAAGGGTAATTCATGGCGTAACAGTGCTGGTGTTCTGGAAGTGTGTAGCTGCGGTGACTTGGACCTTTACTTCATATACCGATAAAAAAAGAAATTAAAAAAGAAGATAAAAAAAAAGTAAGAAGAGAACGTTTTCCATTATATCCCCATATTGATTGATCAGTACCCTTTTGAGCCTGGAACTGGTGGTTTTTAAACACTTATGGCTGCATCACGTGCGCTCAAAGGTACCCATACGAAAGCCCCACCCAAAGTCCAAAATAGAGGTTCAAAAAGGCCCAAAAAAGCACATATCCTAACCTGATCCGGAGAGTCCAAAATACCACTTGAAGTTCCATAATTCTGGCGCCAAAACGGGTTTAACTGACCCCAGACAAAAGACCAGAAGTGGACCCTCACTATACTACTATACTATAACTTACTATACTATACTATACTATGCTATAACTTACTAACTACTATACTATACTCTACTCTACTGTACTCTACTGTACTATACTATACTATAACTTACTATACTATACTATACTATACTATACTATACTATACTATACTATACTATACTATACTATACTATACTATACTGTACTATACTACTATAACTTACTATACTATACTAATATACTACTATACTACTATACTACTATACAACTATATTACTATACAACTATACAACTATACAATACTACACTATACTCTACTGTGCTATACTACTACTTTACTACACTCTATAATACTATACTACGACCACTAGTACTTACTAGTACTGACTAGTACTGACTACTATACCATTGTCTACAACCTTATACTACTATACTACTATACTGCTCTACGACTACTACACTGTAATACTACTAATACTCTACTACTCTACTACTAATACTACTAATACTACTCTACTACTACTACTACTACTACTAATACTACTAATACTACTCTACTACTACTACTACTACTACTAATACTACTAATACTACTCTACTACTACTACTACTACTACTACTACTACTACTACTACTACTACTACTACTCATTACTTACTACTGTCTATTATCTGATGAATGTACTATAATAGAATGTGAGTACCAGATGAATGGACTACTTTGTATTTTATGATTACTCCACTACTCTAATACCACACTACTATACAATTATACAGTTATACAACTATACTACTATATTACTATACTACACTCTACAATACTGTACTACTATACTGTACTGTACTACTATACTGTACTACTATACTGTACTGTACTACTATACTGTACTGTACTACTATACTGTACTGTACTACTATACTATACTATAATACTCTACTACTGTACTCTACTGTACTTTACTGTACTACACTACTGTACTCTACTATAACTTACTATACTATACTATAACATACTAGACTACTATACTATACTATACTCTACTATATCAGATCCACCATAGGTAGCGATCTACCTATGGAGGTATTATGAAGCCTCTCTGCCTGATACTAACATTCACCATTGTTAATTGCCTTCTATTCAGCCTTAATTGTATGGAGTACCAGGATGGCCTGAGGTGAGTAGAACAATGAACGCTAAGGAGTTGTTCCACAGCGATCCCTTCTCTTGAAAATTTAAATAAGTAGCTCAGATTCCTCCTTTTGAGGAATCATCAACGAATAAAGATAACTTAGTACTTAAAGTTACAACAAGAATCTAACATACTACACTCTACAATACTATACTACACTCCAAAATGGTCCCTAGCCAAGCTAAGAGGAATAGGGGCCGTAAGGAGGCCCGAAGGGTGCTCAATATCTCAATGATCAGTTCAGGGCTTCAGCATCCGCATGGGTCTAAAAGATATCTATTAATTCTTTAATCCATCATCTTCGTATATATAATAGTCGTGTCTTTATTCTAACTCAGTAGTCTTCCAACCGAGTAGTCTACATCCATAGTCTACATCTATAGTCTACATCTATAGTCTTTATCTATAGTCTTCTAACCTAGTGGCATTTCGAAGTAGTAGTGTATTTTTTTCTATTAGTCTGTTGGATTCTTGTTATACGTCTGGTGCAAAGTTATTTGTATGGTTTATGATCCCTCAAAGACAGAATCTGAGCTACTTATGTAACTTTGAAGGACGAGAGTACATGTGTGCAAACCTCAGCAGAAAAAGAAAAGGCGAGGGTAGATACTATAATGGATTGTGGCGGTCTTGAATGTTCATTGTTAGTATTAGACAGAGGAGGTTCAAGATATTTCAATAGGTGGAGTACCTTTGGTGGCTTCAACAACTAGTCAGAAAAGTGATGAAGAACACAGTGATACATAGTGATACATAGTGATACGTGTATTATAGTGTATTATAGTGTGTATTATAGTGTGTACTATAGTGTGTACTATAGTGTGTATTATAGTGGTGCAAACTTTGGACTCAGATAGATAATACAGTATATTACAGAAATTAATACATAAGAGCATAACAGTGGAATCTAGAGCACACGCGTAGACAATGAAAACAACGGCATAGTAGGGTCTGGCCCAAAGGCATTCCTACAACTAGATTGCCGGCGATAGGTCAACCACGTGATTAATGGTTGTATTCTATGGTATACTACTATACTACTGTACTATACTATACTATATTATACAACTATACTACTATAAAACGATACTACTATACAACTATATGTTAGATTCTTGTTATTTCAGGTACTCTGTTTACTATGTTCATTCGCCGATGATTCCTCTAAAGGAGGAATTTGAGCTACTTATATAACTTTTCAAGAGAAGGGATGGCTGGTAGATGGCTGGTAGATAGCTGGTTAGAAGACCTTATACAATGGACATTGTTTGTATCAGGCAGAGAGGCTTCATAATACCTCAATACGTAGAGCACTACCCATGGTGGATCTGACACTATACTCTACTATACTACTACATGATATGATATATTATGTATTGGTTATGTCTTATACTCTACCCCAGTAGTAGCAGACTTTATTATGAAGTATTCTCTGTACTATAAACTATACTTCCTTTAAGTCATTCATTAAATGGTCTACACCACGGATTTCACTTAAGAGACTATTTAGGCGACCTAGGCAATTGAAGCCCTCGTTTCTCGATCAGACCCTCTTGACCGCATACTGGTGATACAAGTCAACATAGGCTACAAAAAAAATCCACTAGTTATGAACGATTCTAAAGTACCTTTTGACCTCGATCTATGGCACTATATATGCAATCACCTTTGGGATAATTCAGTTGATACATTTAAACCGTCTCAGTAAAGTTATATGAGTGACTCTTTGTTTTTTCGTCTCGAGGTACGACAGTAGATCCAGGAGATACTAGACAGTCGATAGTGATAGAGACTATACAGTTGATAGTGGTAGAGACTATACAGTTGTAGAGAGTAGTGGGTACTATACAGTTGTAAATAGAGCTTAACCTACCATAGATTCAATATAAAACCCAATACGAAAGCTAATGAAATCACTTGCAATAAACCATCATCACATAGAGGACCAGCTATAGAGAAAGACTCTAGGGCATCAGCAAGTAGTGCATAGTATGCACATGAACATTTATTGAAACTCTTCAGACTAGCCCTAAAACTAGTCCTAAATACTAGCCCTAAAAACTAGGTACTATACTACTACTACTAATTGAGTGCTAGTACTCTATTACTACTCCTACTCCATTACTACTCCTACTCTACTACTACTCCTACTGTACTATTAGTCCTACTCTACAACTATTTAGGCTATTGTTCCTGGAAAAGATCCTTTCAATTGACAAGCCATTAGAAGCTTACACTCCTTGCGAATACAGACTAAAGCTTCAGGTCGCATAATAATTCTAACAGACTCAGTACTAACTCACCACTGGCTCACTCACTCACTCAGTCTGTTTCTTTAACCATTCTATATTACTTTCATATCATAGAGCTCTGTTGGTCTAAGGGTTCTAGCAGTTCTAGTAGGTTTTCCCATAAATGCAGTGCAGATAGACTTAGGTATAGGAGGTATAGGTGTAGAGTGACCAAGAGATGCAGCCAAGTGCTCATAAGCATCGATCTGACCATAGTGTTTTATCACCATAGCATGCCATAGTCGTACCATTTGATGACCATGCTTGAAAAGAAATATCATACAAAAGTATTCCAATACGACTATGACTACACTACAATATACCATACTATACCATACTACACTATACCCCCATACCATACCACCATACCATACCAAACTACACTATACTACACTACTGGTCCTATTTTATCTTGTATTAATGCTTCGATCACAGAGTTTGTCTATTTGATTTTTCTTTTGCTCGAAATTCAGTCTTAGTCTATGACAGTAGTGTAGAGTAGAGGTTAGTAACAGTGGTTAGTGGAACAGTAGTAGTATTGAAGTAGTGTTAAAAGTAATTTGGAGTAGAATTAGGGCAGAATGAGGGCAGAAGTGTATAGTACTATCAAAATACTAGCTAGTGGATGTCAAATTCTTGTTAGACCGTTGATACCCAGTCTGGATATTCTCATCTCACATGCTAGACTTCGACAAAGGGGGTACCTCGGAAATCACGAGATTTAAATGTATCTGGCACAGCTAGGGGTTTCATGGTAGACCTAGTTATTTATCATACGGCCAAATGTGGATTTCTAACTCAGACCACAAAGCTTCATATACTCTAACTAAATGCTTAAGTACTGCCTCAACTGTAGGACCTAAGACAGTAATTTTGCTCCGCTACTGCCTGACACCGTGCACACTGATGCTGGTGTGGGGAACAGCATTATGAAAGAGCACGAGGACAAATTGTCCATCAATAACTTGCTAGGACATGGAAACAGAGGCATGAACCAGGAATATGAAGGACTCTCTCTCTCTCTCTCTCTCTCTCTCTCTCTTTCTCTCTCTCTTTTTCTCTCACTCACTCACTCACTCACCACTCACCCACCATTGGCTCATTCTCAGGATCCAACACTATCCAACACCATCCACAGCAATATATATAATATGTAATGATAAGGGTATGCTAAGAGTTAAGTTTAGTGAAGCCATGAAGATATTGGAATTGTTAAATTATTGATTTAATTAATGAAGGTTTGCGTGACTGTGTTAGATTTGTTGTGGATTCTGTTCTAGTACTCAGAAACTCCGAAGTTCGACCATGACCGTTTGGTGAAATGGTGGCCTCCAAATACTACTGTGTCTTGAGCTTTGTATATACTGAGGTCTTGTGGACTGAAACTAGCTTCTTCTGTATCCGTTGGTATCTTATTGTTGAAAGTGGAGGGTGGAGTAGGTTACTGTACTTAATTGTACTCTACTGCTACTGTGCTTCATTGTATTCAACTCTACGGTCCTTGCTTTGCTGTGTGGATTGTGTTCATGAAAGTGCATAGAAATACCATCTCTGCCAGTACGTATACACGAAGATAACGAAGATCATTAATTATGACGTATACTGGAGAGTATGGAGTGCAGGGGCTTTGGGGTTGGGGTTGGAATATGCCAAGGGTTCGGTTATGGGTTGGCCACACCTAGAATCTTGCGAGAATAGTCCGCCTCGTCCGCCAAAGAGCCCTCCGAAAGCCGGCGCCGCCCCATCATGGCCGGGTTGAGCCGTGGGTCCGAGAGCTCGTCGCCGGCGCTCGCGCTGGCCCGTTTCTCTGCAAACTCGTCCGAGGGGTGTACGAAAGGATTGGACATGGGCATGTCGAACACCGAGTTGAACTTCTGCGACTTGCTGGAGACTCCGCGATTGAGCGTTCCTCCCGAGGTGCCCTTCTTGTAGAACTCCTCCTCGTCGTCTTCGTCTTTGCCGTTGTGGCGACGGATCAAGAAGAACACGGCAAACCCCAATATTAGGGCGCCAGCCACTCCGCCAATAACGCCTCCCACAATGGGGCCAATGCTGCTCAGTTTCTTTTGCTCTTGAGGCCGCAGACTGGATGACGACGTGCCCGTGGAGTCCGACCCCGACGTTTGCGTCACCGTACGGTACTTGACAGACTCCACCGAGCTGTCGTCCGTGCCGGATGCGGTGGTCACTGAAGTGATGGAACTGGATGCGTCGTCAGAAACGGAGGGCGAGGAATTCAGCGATGGTTTGGATGAGGCCTGAGTGGCACGAGAGGCAGCGGGGGAATCGGAGGAATCAAGCGACGAGGCGGCGATGGAGCCCGAGTTGGCGCCGGAGTTGGAGCCAGAGTCCGGATCCTGGCCCTGGCCCGTGAACACCGTGAAGACGGAACTACCACCGCAGTTGACGGAACCGTAGCCGTTACAGCGGACGTTACACTGGGAATCGGCCACCTGGTTCAGGGAAGGCATGGACGTGAGACAGTAGCAGTATGCACCGTCTCGCATGGCCACGTAGGGGTAATCGGGGCCACAGGCACCGCCACAGCTGCTCTGGGAGCCGTAGGTCTGGAAGCCCTTGGAGTTGCTTGTATCGACGGACGAAAAACAGCCGAGCGAGTCAGCCGCCAACGAGCTGGCGAGGAAGAGAAAGGGTATAATGGGCAACATTATTATGCAAGCAAATCAAACTGGAACCAATAGGCCAGGGGTTAGACCAATCCAGTGGTAAGACAATAAGTACCAGGTAAGACAATAAGTACTTAAGAACTGATGACGCCGTGAACACTGGAAACAACTGGCGAACACACTGGAAAAGTAACGTGGTAGGATAACAAGGTCACGTTATTTGTTGTTGTGTTGGTGTGTTGGTGTATGGGAAGTCTGTGTTGGTGTGTTGGAGTAGAATGTGAACGGAAATGGCTAATGGATTTGCCTCTCAAAGTACTAAAATCAGTAAAATCAGTAAAAGCAGTAAAAGCAGTAAAAGCAGTAAAAGCAGTAAAAGTACTAAAAGTAGTAGCGAAGGTAACAGAAATGAAACGAGGATACGGCGCCTCTAAAAAGGAGTGGAAAAGAATGGGAGGAAAAGAATGGGGATATAATTGGGGGAGGCGGGAAAAATAGGCCCCGGGAGGAAATGTAGCAGACAAAAGAAAAAAGAATAATGGGGCCAAGAGCCTCATAAAAAAAATAATGAGAAAAAAAAGAAACGAGGTCTCAGGCACCTGCGACCAACGCTGCAGAAAATGGCGATCCGACAAACAATGCGCGCCTTGGCCCTGTATCCGGATTCGTATCCAATTCCAATTCCAAATCCGTCCTGTTCCTGGACAGACAAGTCCATCCACTATGGGGTCACGCATACTACTAAGCCATTCTGTCTATTCTGTCTATTCTGTCTATTCTGTCTACTATTGCCTAGTATTCCAACCTATTTCTGTCTACTATTGCCCACTATCTCTGTCTAGTATTCCAACCTATTTCTGTCTATTCTGTCTATTCTATCTATTCTATCTATTTCTGTCTATTCTGTCTATTTCTGTCTATTTCTGTCTACTATTCCCACTATTGCCTACTATGCCTACTATAGCTACTATAGCTACTGTTACCATAGATCGTGTGGCTACTATGTATGAGTACAGGGTAGATATCCAAGTTCAAGTGAGCAGCTAGGCAGACCATACACTCCTGTATCATCACACACTATGGATCTACTATATGGATCTACTATGGATCTACTATATGACTATATGGACCCACTATATGGATACTATGTATGGATTTACCGGTGCGATATTGTCTGTATTGTAATAATACACTGTATTGTGATAATACAGTATATGTATGTCTGATTATGATGATAAAGTATATAGATGTACTGTATAGATGTACTATAGATGTATGGATGGTTGGTGGAGGATGGGGGAGGATGGGAAGGGGAATCGAGGGAACCGGCTGCACCTGCATACAGCGCGCGACTTTCGAAGGCACGTTGCATACACGCGGCGCGCCCTGTCTCAGCTGGGGGTCGGGGACGGACGGGCCCGCATCCTCCAATTGCCTGTTTCAGCATGCTCGGTTCGGCTAAGTGTTTAAGGGGACGTTTCGAATCAGGGCCGGACTGCACGTAGGTTAAGGGGCACTGCACCCAGACCATACAACCCCCAAATCCTGCGCCACGTCGTGCCCCACGTCTATTTATAGCTCATGACACGTGCGCCAACAACGCCCATTGTCTAGACCTAAAACAGTGCAAAGCACGCTCGGTTCGCGCCTGGTGCAGCCTGGGTCTAGATCTTAGAACTATCGACGCGACCGCGCACACATCCGTACATCCCAGCCGCACGCGAACCTCAACCACTCGCCCACACATCCATACATCCCGCTTGTATTCTGTCTCTAATTTAATAAATGCATCCGTACACCCCATCCGTACACCAAACACCACCACCACCCAAACACCTAAATAAACACCCGTACTTTCCCTGAACTAACTGTCCAGTATTGAAGTCTTTCGACGTCTTTCGACGTCTATTGACGTCATCGACGTCTAATGTCTAATGTCTAAGTAAGGGAATGCCTGCATGTTGCGCCACTAGCCACACCACGGCCCCGACCGCCAAGCACGCCCTCACGTGATACGCCCTCGGGCAGCAACGGGGCTTGGTTTTCTCGCTCTGTGTTACCGGATTAGGCAACCCTTTAGACGCTTCACGTCTTTCCCTTTTCGGAATCACCATGCACATCCAAGAAATAAAGTGCTCCGGATAAGAAGTGTAGTATGAATCGACGCGCGGCTCCATGCAGGCACAACACTAGCATAACCTGAAACAGCCCCGCCGCACAAATTGTAAACCTGAAACAAGCACCCCCAAGATCTGAAACATCAACGTAACGCAAGCTATTAACGTAAAATAAACGTGCATATTTCTGAAACACCAACGAAGAGGTCTGAAACACTCCTGAAACTCTTGAAACTCTTGAAACTCTTGATACTCACTTGAAACATCCCAAGGCTCATAATCAGCTCTTAGAGATGCTCATAACTCGAGTATAACTCCCATAGCCCTGTACCAAACACCATAGCCCTCTGCATAGTTACTAGAACAAATGTTGCGTGACTAAGAAATCAGTATATATCGATTGTTATGCAGTGCCACTAATATCTCTATACTACTACCAAGAATATTGTTTACTACTGTCTAGTCTACGGTCTAGTCTTTGTCTAGTCTATTGTCTATTTCTGTCGTGTTTTTCTGATTGTCTATTGTCTATTTCTGTCTACTTTTCTATTTATCTAATTGTTGTGTACTGTCTAGTCTACTGTCTAGTCTATTGTCTAGTCTATTGTCTATTATTGTCGTGTTTGTCTACTTGTCTAATTGTCTAATTGTTGTTTAGTGTCTACTGTCTACTGCCTACTCTCTAGTCTACTGTCTACTGTCTGTTGTCTACTTTTTCAAATCTCAGTCCAATTACTAACTGAATGCTGTCTTACTTTTGAAAAGTCTGATGATTATCTGAGTTCTGTCATTTTGTCTTTTCGTCTTTCTGTTTTTTCGTCTTTCTGTCTTTCTGTCTTTCTGTCTTTCTGTCTTTCTGTCTTTTCGTCTACAGTCTAGTCACTACATAATCTCACTATCTAGATATTGTTGAAGTTCTGACTTTTACTACCAGAATACTGTTTTACTTTGAAGTGTCTGCTTATCACCTGAGTACTGTCTTTCTGTCTGATTTTTGTCTAATTCCTGTCTACTCCCGTCTATTTATTCTCATAACAATCAAAACTGTCTTCTGCCTCTTCTCTTCTATAACTGATACTTTTGTCACGCCTTAGACAACTATAATCCCAACACCCAATAAATCTAAAATCTAAAATGAGCCCTCCATACCTCCTTCCCTTTGGTTCTCCAGTGAATACACTATAACTAAAACCAACACTATTATACCCTTCCATACGCTTCTGATACACTAAACTATACTCACTATAATACTCTATACTATACTATAATACTCTATACTATACTATAATACTCTATACTATACTATAATACTCTATACTATACTATAATACTCTATACTATACTATAATACTCTATACTATACTATAATACTCTATACTATACTATAATACTCTATACTATACTATAATACTCTATACTATACTATAATACTCTATACTATACTATAATACTCTATACTATACTATAATACTCTATACTATACTATAATACTCTATACTATACTATAATACTCTATACTATACTATAATACTCTATACTATACTATAATACTCTATACTATACTATAATACTCTATACTATACTATAATACTCTATACTATACTATAATACTCTATACTATACTATAATACTCTATACTATACTATAATACTCTATACTATACTATAATACTCTATACTATACTATAATACTCTATACTATACTATAATACTCTATACTATACTATAATACTCTATACTATACTATAATACTCTATACTATACTATAATACTCTATACTATACTATAATACTCTATACTATACTATAATACTCTATACTATACTATAATACTCTATACTATACTATAATACTCTATACTATACTATAATACTCTATACTATACTATAATACTCTATACTATACTATAATACTCTATACTATACTATAATACTCTATACTATACTATAATACTCTATACTATACTATAATACTCTATACTATACTATAATACTCTATACTACACTATAATACTCTATACTACACGAAACCATACACTGAGGTGAGAATGTGTGTATGATGTCAATCTTTTGATTGAATCCTTGTGTGACGAGTCGTGTTAGATCCACCATAGCTAGTGCTCTACCTATTTCAGTATTTTGAGTCTACGCTGTCTAATCCTAATGGCCATTCTAAGCGTCACAAAACATGCAAACATGATAATTTACAATGGAGTAGTATGAATCAGCACTCTACACTTTAGCCAAATATACTGGCAGTTAGCATAGATTACGACGCATACTAGTATAAGTCAGCAGTAAGTAGTAAGTAGTAATTATACTGGCTACTAATTACTACTTAAATACTGACTACTTCTATACTGACTACTGATTGACCACTGACTACTAGTAAATTTGTCATATATCGTATTAAGTACTAAAGGAGGTCATTGACTAAATAGTGAGAGGGCATAATACGAGATTATCCTCCTTTCTAATTCACTCCAAACCACTACTTCACCACGAATACTGTATTACCTTGTTGCTTCAACTAGCACTAGACTAATACTTAGCGAGTACTAGAGTAATGAGAGTGAATAGAGTATCTAGAATGACTGGAATAGCAGTCACTAAAAATAGCAGAATGAGTAGAATGAATGTAATTAGTAAGTAGTAAGTAGTAAGTAGTAAGTAGTAAGTAATAAGTAGTAAGTAGTAAGTAATAAGTAATAAGTAATAAGTAATAAGTAATAAGTAATAAGTGTTAGATCCACCATAGGCAGGGCCCTGCCTATAGAGGTATTATGAACCCTACTCTGTCCGATCGTAATAATGGCCAGGCCATCATTGTACGAAGTACTATGATGGGCGTGAGACGCAGTTTGCAATGGCCATCGGTGATACGGAGTTTGCAATGGCCATCATTGTACGAAGTACTATGATGGACCATTGTTCTACAGGAGAGTTTTTCGAATGCCACGTTTCTCTCAAAGTTATATAAGCCGCTCCGGTTCCTCTCTTGAGGAATCTTCAACGAACATAGTATCAGCTAGGCATAATGTATTAAAGAACATAACAATAAGTAGTAAGTAGTATAGTATAGAGTAAAGTAGAGGACTGGAGAGTATTTAGATTACTACAAGTATAAAGTGGCATACTATAGAGTAGTATAGTGTTGGGTCCACTTTCGGTAGCCCTCTACTATTTCAGTATTTTGAGCCTACGCTGTCTAATCCTAACATTGGCCATCACAGATCCTTCACTTGCGTAATACTTTGTACTACCAGTATAAGAGGACTATAGCTACTAGTCACTATATAATATACTACTATAATGTTAGATCCACCATAGCTAGTGCGCTACCTATTGAGGTAATATGAAGCCTCTACCTGATACTAACAATTTCCATTGTATACTGTTTTCTACTCAGTCTTCTACTCAGTCTTCTACTCAGCCTCCTATTCAGCCTTTCCTTCTCTTGAAAACACTAAAAAAGCAGTTCAGATTCCTCCTTCTGGGGAATCATCAACCAGTTAACATACTAAACAGAGTACCTGACGTAACAATAAGAATCTAACATGTATCATTGGGTTTTAGTATATACTAGTAGTGGAGTAATAGAGTAGAGTAATAGTGGAGTTATAGAGTAGTAGAGAAGAGTAGTAGAGTAGTAGAGTATTATACTACTGTATTTAGAAGTACGGTAGAAAAGTTAGATTCTGGCCACTCCTGGTACTCCGATACTTGAGTTCATTAGTCGTTATTCCTCAGCGGAATCTGAGGCAGTTGACTAATTTCTGAGGAGGATGTGGGTGCAAAATTCAGCATGTTAACAATAGCGGTGATTGTTCATACGTCATGAAAAGACCATTGTTAGGAACAGATAACGTAGGCTCAAAATACCTACTTTGAATACTTTCTGGATAATTTATTCAGTTCAACAGTTTAAAAGTTTAAAAGTTTATACAGTTTAACAGTTTATACAGTTTAACAGTTTATACAGTTTAAAAGTTCAACAGTTTAACAGTTTAACAGATTATACAGTTTAACAGTTTATGTTAAATCCACCATAGCTAGTGCGGGAATAATAATTGTAATATCAGGCATATATGCAGTTATAAAATTTACCTGAAGAACACTAGTGTTAACTTGAATTTGATCAGAATGTATAGTACATATAAAAATATTACTAAACGTAATGACTTAACTGACATTCTAATGACCAAAATCAAATCTTATAAATCAAAAGATGAAAAAAATCATAAATTAAATGAAATATTAAAAAATTCATATTTTTGAATAGGAGCTTACACTTCTATTAAAAGTAAATCTATAAATACAACAAAAGAAATACTATATTTTCAAAATATAGCTAATAATATTGTTAATGGTAAATATAATCCTAAACCTATAAAACTTATATCAAAAACAGATAATAATAAACATCCAATAGAGAATATAGAGGATAAAATTATTGAAACTGGAGTATCGTCTATTCTTGAAGCAATATGAAAATCTGAACTGTTAAATTATGGATATAGATCAACTCATATGGCTTTAAAAGATATTTGATTAACTGGATCAAAATATACCTGAGTTATACAAAGTGATATCACAAATTGTTTTGATAATATACCACAAGATAAATTAGTTGATATAATTAAACAGAAAATAGTAGATCCTAATTTAATAAGTTTAATATATAAATTAATAAGAATAGGTATAAAAATTGATGACAATACTATTGAGGTATTGTGAAGTCTTCTGCCTGATACTAACAATGTCCATTGTATACTGTCTTCTACTCAGTCTTCTACTCAGTCTTTTTCTCAGCCTCCTATTCAGCCTTTCCTTCTCTTGAAAACACTAAAAAAGCAGTTCAGATTCCTCCTTCTGAGGAATCATCAATAAAATATATACTTCCAATGAGAGAAATAGTTTCACAGATATAGATAAAATAACTAAGTACGTAGAAAAAATAAATGAATATAGGTACGAGGGAATAAAACAAACTGCTTCTAAACCAGGTTGTGTGGTTAAAAATAATATACCATGTAAGAATGTATTAGAATTTGATGATGATAAGAAAAAAGTGTCATTAAAGAATGGTTACACAACCGAATGATTTATATTCTTCTAGAGCTGACGCTGGTAAAGGTAGACCAAAGACAGAGAAAATTATAACTACTGATTTAAGTCATTTCAATCTACACACGGCGTCTGAAAGAGGGATGGGAAATTTAGCCACTCTAAGCTTGACAGGGCTATCGGACTTTTGGAACCTTTGGAACCTTTGTTCTGCTTAAGAATATTATATGGTGGGTGTTATGTTCTTTGATACATTTATGCCTAACTAAAACTATGTTCGTTGATGGTTCCTCAAGGAGAGGAACCGAAGCGGCTTAAATAACTTTGAGAGAAACGTGGCATTCGAAAAACTCTCCACTAGAACAATGGTATGGATTGTTCTAGAATATTCGAAAGGGCCATCATAGTACTTCATACAACGATCGCCGTGACACGGCGTTTACAATGGCCATTATAACAATCGGACTGAGAGACTTCATAATACCTTCATAGGCAGGGCCCTGCCTATGGTGGATCTAACATCCCCCCAGCCTCGATGTCGATTTGTTTTGGACATTAGAAGGCCATGCTTTTTTGAGCGTATTCTCGGTAGAGTTGGGAATTCCTAGCATCTGGAAAACCGGTTGGGCAGTCATGTCGACCTAGACTTGTTTGTCAGCTTGGGAGCGAATGTCCTTGTGTTTTCGGTCAAAATGAGTCTCAGCTTTATCGAAAGAAGCCATGTAGGTCGCGATTGCTGCAAAATAGACGCGATAGAGCGTTTCTATAACGTCCACAGGATCACGGATAAGGGAGTCAATCGGAACAGGGAAATCGAAATGGAATGTTGACCACGTGATATATCTGGGATCCAATTTGAATGGGGATTTCCTTTGAATTGACTTGTAAGACTGCACCTTGAGCACGCATTCTCCCACGGCTAGGAGAGACGGTCAGTCTCGGTTATGATGACAGTAAAGGCGAAGATAAGTCTCAATCAATTCGTTCCAATTTTCTGCCCAGCCACTCGATTGCTGGTGTTGGGGAACCAAAAGGGTGAGAGTCCACATGAAGAAAGGTCAAGGTGGACTGGAACATATCACTTGTAAACTGAGGTCCACGATCTGAGTTGATTGAAGTAAGGAGACGGTGGAGCCGAAAGTAGTCGTAGGCGTTCATGACACCAGTGCAGGAGGAGGGTGTGTCATCTGGGCGGGACGTTCAGGAAGAGGCTGAACGTGATTCCGGAAGTCCTCGTCAAAGGTTGAAAGTAATGCACCGTAAGTGGGATGAATGCCACAGACAGGCCAGACGGACTGAGCGACGAGAGAATCCAAAAATGCACCTTTCGTGACAAGGGATTGGAACAATCGGACTGAGAGACTTCATAATACCTGCATAGGCAGGGCCCTGCCTATGGTGGATCTAACAGTGGGGCCCACTTAAAGCTTTATTTTGGGGCCCTGCTTTAGTTCTAATTGGGGCCTGTTTTACGTTATATAGGGGACCTGTTTTACTTTATATAGGGTGGTCTGTTTTTACGATATAATTGTTTAAATATGTTGTGATTGGTGGTGTGGGACTTTATATTAAACAATTACTAAGAATGATACAGGATTTTGGGATAGATGTATGTACAAAAATGCATTAAAATAACTATGATATGGAATGTATTAATATAGAGAAAAAAAAGTATAAATAGCAAAATCCCAATCCCACACCCTATATAGCCCAGTAAACATACTAAACAAAGTACCTGACGGAACAACAAGAATTTAACAATCTATCTAAAAACTCACTTTTTCGATACAGTATTCATTCTTTGGGTACCAGGAACAAGCACCGTCAATGTGAATAAGTATTTTTTATCATGCTCCAATGATCCACCAATCACTTCATAACCATTCTCCTTAGATATAATCCGTCCGTTACGTGAATCCGTATGAACTTCTTTTGCCGAAGCTTTGGGCGAAAATATATTCTGTTCTGCAGATGCCATATAGTAAACATTGCTTAACAAGACTTTCCTCTGGTTCTTGCCAAACAAAAGAAGTATCGATCCAACCCCATCCGCAGTTATATTTTTCGAAGTTGCGTTAAACTCAACAGTTTTTTTTTGGAATGTTTGGAAGAGTTCGAGCTGGTTAACAATGTGCACATCGCTTCCAGAAACCCATATAAATTCCACCTCACGGCGTAAGTAAGACGGACTCTCTTTCTTAGGCTTCTCACATGTTGACAAAAGACTTCTGTCCTCTTTCTTAGGTTTCTCACAGGTTGCCTTGTAGTGTCCTTTAACACCACAGTTGTGACATTTCCCCTTAAGCTTAATCTTGGATTTGGGTTTGGGTTTGGGTTTGGGTTTGTTAGAGTCGTCTCTCACTGACATCGTTCTTCCTCTAGTCAGTGCAATTTTGTGCCGCACACACTCCAAGTTATGTTGCCACTCGAATTCAGTCCAGTCAGGTTTAGGAAGCTCAACTAAGCCTTGTTCAGCCTCTTCTTCAAATGCCTCCGTGATTTCTTCCGCAGTAAATCCCTCTAGAATGAGGACCTTGAAGAACATAACTGGTTTCTGGCTGTCAAGTGTTAGGTAGATCATGTCTTTTCCTTGAGAGTTCTGAATTCTAACAAAACGATCAGCAATTCTTACGTATGGTTCCCAATTCTTTTCACTTGGTTCCCATGATTCAAAACACTTTTTAATGTGCACTAAGTCTATCACTTTTCTTGTGAACCCATTTCTGGCCATGGTTCCAGACACATGTTTCTCAAACATCTTAACAATCCTGTCTTCAATGGAATTAAGATACTGTCTTATTGCAGTCTCTTGATTTTGGGACACGGCACTCGGCTTGTCTCTAACAAGTTGATACGCTTTCTCAGGTCCCTCGCTGAATACCACCAAGTACTCGGACCTTCCAACGGTCAGTAATTTCCACATAAACTCTGCCATAAATATTGGAGCATCTGCCTTTTCATAAAGCACATGGGAAAGACTAAGATCAATATCCTCTTCTCCAGGGCTCATAAACTGCTGATCCCATGCCTTCAATACTAGTTTATTGTATTTAGGAAGCCAGATTAGTTTCTTAGTCAAGAGGGCCTTCAAGTAAGGTGAAGACACTCTTTCTACATCCAGCGGTGCAGTTCCCATTGCTTCCAACCTATGTTTTAGTATATATTGATTTACAGAGATACGTAAGTTGTACCTTACAGACCAAAATTCTATATGTTAAACATGAGATGTGATTGTTGAACATGTGAGATGTGCTGACCCGTGTATGCAGGTAATGTGTTACCTGCAGTACAACGGAATTGGACAAGCCTCATAAGGTTCCGAGGAACGCATGAGTGCAGACTAGTATTGTAACTGGGTCTTGGCGTCAGGAGTAGTCAGGTTTGACTTTAGACAAGGTATTACCAAGTCCGGTGCAGGAGCAAGGAGTTCAAGGTGAAAATGGTATATATAGAGGGGATTCCGCTCTAGGTTGAGCGGCATCACAAGTAACCAGAATATCACGGACTTTCTAGTACAAATTAGTAGCACAACTAAGAACCAAAAGAATGAACAAAGACATAACCGTTCTAGATTATAGACCTAAGAACGGTAAAGTCCAACAGTGATGACCCGTATGTGCAGGAATTGTGTTACCTGCAGGCACACCAGATGTAGATTACTTAACACCATTTGTACCTTTATAGTAGGTACATCAGGAGGTCCTTTCAATAACCAAGGAGTACAGTCCAGTGTAACATATGGACCACTATTCATAAAGTTCATAGTCTCATCAATGTATGTAAATACTTGAGGAGTTATACGAGAGCTGTTTCTGGTGGGTCTGGGAGTAGAGGACATCTTAATATGTTCCTCACAGACAATATTCTGATTAGTTAATTAACACTAGGATTGGGGCAAGAGTTCCAACTTATATAGTTTAGGAACTCTGCTAAATTTTCTGCACAAGCATATCATGCTGAAGCTAAACCTTTTCCAACATCCATTATGCTGGAGTTGAACCTTCATCAAGAATCACCAAGGTAAGGCGTGTTGCGCTTTGTTATCTACTAACGCATAAAGTGGAACGATTATGTATCTAAGTTATACTCAGAACTCTTATCAACGCAATGTCGTCTCTTATTCTATTTCGTCTTATGTTACCGCCCGCTCCCTTTTTCCGCGGGACGTCGTCCACTCTCGTCTGTTCCTGTATATAACTGCTTCATCTGTCCTGCTTACATGCAGTCACATGGAACATGCAGTACACCAGAGATGTACTGGTTCCTCATGTTCCAACAAGGCGTAGCACACTCTCTACTTTCTAAAGAGAGCGCGCCTTCCATTTCTGGAATGATCAGTCATTGCTCATTCTCAACAGCAGTGAGATATCTCATTCTATTCTAGGACTAGCATATTAAGAATATAATCGGTAGCATTAATTATACCAATAAATAAATGAACACTCAAAAATCAGACCGTACAGTATATAGCAATTTAATCATCAGTCTATGGATCTCTATGATGGCTAAAGTGACCAGCGTAGTATAAACACTTATGAAGACAGAGCAGAAGTTATAACTGTTCCGATTTACCATCTACCATCGCATAAACTGAAGCGGTCATGTCATTGGTCCCCAATGTCATCCTATAGTTAAAAACCCTAAATATTCATCTCAGTCATTACTATTTACATCTGTATCTCTACTATACTAAGAATCCCTGAACACACTGTTCTCAGACTGTTCTCAGACTAACCTGACTCTGTAATCTTTCATAGTAAGGACATCATGTCTTCCTCTGTTCATGATTAGTACCGCTCACTCCTGATCGAGAACCCCTCTATATATATAGGGATATCCAGAACTCAAGCAGCAACCCACAACTACAGATGAGGGAATTAAGTCGCCGGGGGTGAAGTTGGAGATGTCCTTCAGTTAGAGTGCATCACGACAAAACACGATGAGGCTGGTGGCACGTGACTTTTCAGTTGAGCTGGGATGAATACATTGGACAATGGAACGCCGTATTCAATAGCCGTTGTTAGACTTAAAAGGCGGGGCTTCATAATACCTCAATACAGCACTACCTATAGTGGCCCTTACAGTTATAGTGTACAGTTATAGTGTATAGTGTATAGTGTATAGTGTATAGTGTATAGTATTGAATAGTAACATATAATATAACAAAATGTAGTATAGAGTATATAGTGTTATTGTGTTGAAGCGGCGTATAGCGTTAGAGCGGTGTATAGTGTGAGAGCGGTGTATAGTATACTGGTAGATAAAGTGTATATTTTTGACTCATGGTATTGTATACTATGAAATATAGTATAAAGTATATAGTGAAGTATACAGTGAAGTAGTAGTGCACTCCATTCAGGCTTATCGCATGGGGCGATTTACCATTTTGCAGCCACCGCAAAATTGTAGATCCAACACTTTTAATATTCATTTTTGATGATTATCTTAAAAGGAAGTT
>NKZK01000486.1:0-112377 GCA_002370145.1 [Candida] ipomoeae | reverse complement strand
CAGGTGCTTTTAGCCGCGCTATCCCTGCAAGCCACGGGGATACAGAGCGCACTCACCTTGTTACCGGTTTTTCAACACTTTCGATTATGTACTAGACGGATAAAACTTTTAGTACTTAAATTTAATTTACTACACGAATATTTGAATGTATGAAATTGAAAAGATACCTTTTTGACTGTATATGGTTAACAGATCACCTGTCTATAATCACACCCTACAGTTACCAATGTCAAAGACCAAAATGTCCGAGGCCCCAGCCTTCTTCAAAGCATCCATCACATCACCGATTCTGGCCTTCTCCACCATCGAAGACACGGCCACCCACTCTTCTGGGACAGGTTCCAGATTCTCCAAGGCAGAAATCGTGGCCGAGCGTCTGCCCGGGGTGATTTTCAACACCTCCTGCAAAATTGTTCTGGGTGCATTATAATTACACAACACATACTTTTGTGAGGCCATAATACCTTCAATCCTCTGGTGGATGGTCTCCACGAGATCTGGAAACCTGGGTTTTTTCGATGAAATCAAGTGGGCTGATGTGCTCAAAACAGTGCAGATGGCCTTGAGCCCTGCAGCCTTCATGGTCTCACCCGACTCCACCAAATCAACAATAGCATCTCCAACTCCAAGAGTACATGATGCCTCCACAGACCCTCCCACGTACTTGATCTTGGTACTACCTTGTTCTTTGCCCTCCTTTTTCTCCAAATCCTGGAAGAACCCCTCCGATAGCCTCGTGAACGACGAGACAATTTTCTTGCCCACCAACTGTTCCGGTGTTTCAATGGAACCTTTTGCGGGGACCTGCACCTGGAGCTTGCACTTGCCAAACTGCAAGTCCAACAAGTCTGAAACAGACCCAAACATGTCTGCCTCCATGACCTGGTCCCAGCCAGTGATTCCCAAGTCACACTTACCTTCGCCCACGAAGGTGGGGATATCTGCAGCGGGCAAAAAGATCAATGCCACGGGAAGATTTGTGGAAAGCGCAATGTCCAAACGGTTAGATCTTCTGAACTGGATGTCTGCACCGGTAAGCAACGTGCAGCATTTTTCATGTAATCTTCCCTCTGCGGTTAGTATGGGGTCAAAAATTAAGATTCAAAATTCAAAAGACCAGAAAGGAAAGGACCTAGAGTTTTAGGCCAAATCAAAAAAATACTAAAAAAAAAATCAAAAGAGGTCAAAAAGCTTCATATAAAAAGGAGATTTGGGCAATCAATTATTATTCGAAATAATTCAAAGCACTCTAAAAGGTCAAAGAAGTCCAAATGAGTCCATGAGTCCATAATGAGTCAGGGTCGAGGAGCAAATTTCAAAAAAAGGCCAATTCCAGAAATTCAATTAAAAGGGGGTTTCTGTGAGTCACATACTTTTGGGGACAGCAAATAAGAGCCGGTCCGGGAGGTGGTTAACTAAATTCATGATGTATAAAGAGTGAGTGAAAGTGAGAGTGAGAGTGAGAGTGCGATAAGTGAGTGAGAACGTGTATGAGTGAGTCACCATGCGATGTCGTGCGCAGCTCAATAGATAACGTAAAAAATATATTTAACTGTAGTGGTGATTTATTTATATTTTACTAGTATTGCACTGATAACCTAAGTGAATTTTACAAGTAATCGTAGCCCTAATGTAGCTTCAAATCTATTGGAACTGCACTGTTAATTGAATGGTATTGATAGTATTAATTGGAGGATTTGTACAGCAATTGTACAGAGACTTCTACTAATCAATGTATTGGGTGTCCCAGGTAGACTCTTACAATACAATTTACAACTTTCATGCATTTGTTCATGATTCTTCTCTGAAAAATCGAGCACCCTCTATACAAATTGCAAAAGGTTGGTGCGCGACTTGTTGAACATGTGAGATGTGCTGATCCGTGTATGCAGGTAACATATTACCTGCAGTACAACGGAATTGGACAAGCCTCATAAGGTTCCGAGGAACGTATGAGTGCAGACTAGTATTGTAACTGGGTCTTGGCGTCAGGAGTAGTCAGGTTTGACTTCAGACAAGGGATTACCAAGTCCGGTGCAGGAGCAAGGAGTCCAAGGTGAAAATGGTATATATAGAGGGGATTCCGCTCTAGGTTGAGCGGTATCACAAGTAACCAGAATATCACGGATTTCCTAGTATAAATTAGTAGCACAACTAAGAACCAAAAGAATGAACAAAGACATAACCGTTCTAGATTATAGACCTAAGAACAGTAAAGTCCAACACGACTGACGTCATAGCGTGGGCTAATATTCATCACATTATCAATTGAGGTAAAAGCCCGAAAGGTATCGTTTGGTTTAATAAGTTTATAGTGATCATTGATAGTTTCATTGGTATTTGTAGTGACAAATGTAGAGAAAGCTGTAGCGGCACAGGATGTTGTAGTTACACAGGAAACAGCTGTACAGGATTTACTAGTGTACAGGATTTTATTAACTCCACACAAATTCACTATTTTTGTATCGCCAAGTGCCTACCGAATCATGCATCCTCCTGTTATTTTAATGGTCCATATCACTAATAATTTTAAAAGATATATGTTTTACGAGCTTATGTGTTCGCATTTCCTGAGTTCATAGTATTCTCACTTCTGCAGAGCTTTAACCAAATGCGAGTATAAATCCAACCATTAATCTAAAACTAAAAATTTGCCTTAAAAATCAGAAATAGGAGAAGCTATCAAAAAAGTATATAGCCTGATTCAGAAAATGGAGATTTATCTGATAATGAAAAAAAACAAGTTTAGAAATAAAAGAAACATCAGTAAAATTGAATAAACCAAATAGGACGATCGCATAGGCTTTAAATAGTAAATTCCACCACATTCTAACCTAGTAGACTGTGACTACAACCAACATTTTGTACTTTTATTAAGTAACAAATATTAACATTCGCTGACCGATCCTATTTAATGACGATACATTATTGCTATTCATGGCTACTATGATTGATTGTTGAAAAACCGGTAACAAGGTGAGTGCGTTCTGTATCCCCATGGCTTACAGGGATAGCGCGGCTAAAAGCACCTGTTCTTCATATGCACCCGTGGTTACTATAACCACCGGGAATGTGAAGGTAGACCTCCCACATATAAAAAGGGAGTCTGGACCATGTCCATTCCTTTTAAATAACTTAATCAACATCATCTGTCTGAGGCATACCAAGATGCCTCCAAGAACCAGACCTACCAATATTACAATGGACACTGAAAACTCTACCTCTTCTTCTTCTCTTGAAGTAAACACTTCAGGAGAAGTGTTTACATATCTTGACGAGACAATGAGGACAGCGTCCTTCAGTAACTGTCCACTGGACATTACACCATGTTTAATCTATGGTCCACCTGGTACCCCAACTATCGTTGCGGAACATGTGTTGTCTAATCTACATTGATTACTCCTGCATAATAAGCACAGGCCTATATCTCAGATATTAAAGTTAGTCTAAGTTACAGGTATTGTATTTTTTTTGTACTGAAATTGTACTGCTTAGCTGGAATTATATCCAAGCTAGTTTCATTCATAATATCCTATGGTACAGTGCCAATTTTATACGCTACTAACAGACTATGTGTTAGATTCTTGAATAAGTCTAATACTCGAATTTATGTTCATTCGTTGATGGATTCCTAAAAGAGGGAATCCTGGGTGATTATATAGCTAACCGGTGAATACCGGGGGAGCGAAGCAAGGCGGTTAAACGCCATGTCACGAGTTATGGTGAATGGATGAGTCCAAGTCACGGGTTATGGTGACTGGATGAGTCATTGACATTCGTAGGCTCAAAGATGCCTCTATGGGTAGTGTGTCTACCCATGGCAGGTCTAACACTATGATTATGTATGTCTATTAAGTTTGGTTTTTGACCAGCCCTCGAAAAGCAGACTAAAGCATTAAAAATTCTTTTAACAACAAATTCCTCCTGAAGATAACCAGTCTTAGTACTCTTGTATGAATTTAAGTGACATATACAAGCTCCACTTTATACCAAAATACCAAACTCTGTAGTCATATCGTGTGGTTGCTTTGTATTTTTGAAGCACTCTTTAGTATTCTTGAATTGAAGTCTTAAGTAGTCTTAACTCTAGTCTAGAGTGAAGCTCCAGATATTAGTCTTGAACAGTGGTTTTGAATTGTAGTCTTATTGTCTAGACCTGTTGTATCAAAGCGAAGGATTCAGCCTATACCAACTGATCAAGCTATGACAAATTGTCTTTTCTAATGAATCGGCTTTCATATTAATGCACTCTGAGTTTTCAGATTAGTATACTCCAACTGAGAAATGAGATAAGTGAAATTGATACTGAGGTGTTACATAGTGAGATTGATCCGAGTGATATCAACTGGATGATGCACTCTGGTATGTACTCCCATAATAAGATCCACTCAACTCCAAAGTCTATCAAACTACTCTAAGAGAAAAACTCGTGAAACTAGTCTGTATAATGATGTTTAATGGTGAATATGTATTGAGTGAGACTGACAGATTCCACTTTAATGAATATCACTAATAAAGTCTGGAGAATTTGGAGTCTAACGTCAAGTGCAGTCTAGTGTTAAAGTCTAGGTTAAACTCTGATTGAGACTGGTAATGAGAGCCTCAGAATTTCCCACACTATTTAGATCGCAATCTATAAACTTAACTGAGAGTTTAATATAACTAAATAGCTCTAATTCAATAAGCTCTATCGAAGTAGAATATGGAGTTCTCTGGTTTAGTTTCCACTATATAGGCTCCACTCCGTATGAGTGACTGTTATGAGCTCCAATGTAGAATTCAACCAATGGAGAAGTCCAATGTGTCTCCATCTCATGTAATAATGAGCCAAAGTCTAATTTCACACTAAAGTCTAAACAATTTTGACGTCAAACCCCAGTTATAGACTCTGAAAGTGTATTCTATCAACATATGTCAAGCTAAGAAATAAAAGAAACTTAGATGTTAATGATCTATCCAACTTTGAAATGGAGTTTTAATTTGCTCTGATACAAATTGTCTCTAATGAGCGAGACTCAGTGATTCTAATAAACTTTACACTCGAAGTGTAATGTTAAGTCTACATCTAATTCATGCCAAAGTCAGCAACAAAGTCTAAGACTATTTTATTTTAATACAAATTCTGAAATGGATGAGATTTTGTCATTAATCTAAGTAGAATTCTTATGATAATGAATTGAACTCTGGAAGTCAAAATCTTGAAAGTTAAATAAAACGCTTGAAGTAAAACGTTTAAAGTCAAAACCTCCAAAGTCAAATAAAATCCTTTGGGCTATACCAACTTTAAGTCTCTATTAGTCTCTGTATCAACTCTAATATGATGAGTCTGGTATAATTATTTTTGATATCAAACTCGGTAAGGAATTCTAGACATGTATTCTTTAGTGAATCCAGTCTGATATAAATGAATTCCTTGTATAAATACCACTCGTAAAACCACTAATAAAGTCTCGTGCTCCACAGCTCCCAACTCCCAAGCTCCTCCACTCCCCCACCATCTGTATCTCCTAAATCCTCTCTTCCATGCTTATCCCTCATACTCTTCTTATCTCCCAAATGCTAATTCTGCGGAAAGTCCATAACTCTCTAGTCCTCTTTCATGCCCCCAACAGTCTCCTTCGAGTACTGTGTATCGTTCGTGCCTGCAGACGTCAGCTTGGCCGATAACGAGTAATTCGAAAGAGAGGTGCTGGGAGAAGCACTGGACCAATCCAGCCAGCGGTCTTGCAGCCTCTTGCGGGGCTCCGACACCTCGCGGTCCGAACTGGCCCTACTGGCATGTCCATTTCCAGACCCGTACCAGTAGCAGTTGAAGCTCCACGTGAGCAAAATCTTGGTCATGTTCCAGGGCGTAAACTCGGGCCAGAGCTTGTCGGAAAAGACTATGGCGCACAGCAGAGGCACACACTGCCATAATAGGAAGTCCAGGAGCCGGTTGGTGCCAGAAGTCCGGATCAACAAGTCCAAGGGAGGAGCCTCATTAGTGTAAAGATGGTCTTCGATGGTTTTTTCATCGATAACAAGCTCTGGATCCTCCACAGATGCCCGTACAACCTCACGTATGGAATGAGTGACCTCGTCACGTGACGTGTATGGAAAACACACATTGAGAACGGCCCTACTATTTCCCCGGGTCATTTTCTCCGTCTCCCGCAAGATCTCTTGGACATCTGCAGGCAATAATGCCACGTTGCCCAAAACCTTGATGCGAATGCCGTACTTTTCGCATAACTCGCCGTGCTGACTCATTTGCATGAGTTTCAGTTTGGCCAAATTCATAAGCCACTGAACCTCGTGGGCCAGCCGTTTGAAATTTTCAATTGAAAAAGCGTACACCGTGGCACATTCCACGCCCGATTCGTAGAGAAGCTCAAGAATAGCTGCCATGCTGTCGAACCCCAAATTATGACCTTCTCGGAGCTCGATTTGGCGAGTTTTAGCATACCGTCTGTTTCCATCCATGATCACACCCACATGACGAGGAATGGGACCAGTTTTACAGATGGAGCCCACGGTTTTCTTGACTCTACGCATGAGGTGTGAATAGCCTGGAAACGTGGAGATGTACGACATGATGCAGGATGGTATCAATTGTTGACCTTTGAGTAGCCTTTATTAGTCTTTTATTAGACTTTTCAATGCTCCGTTGCAGACCTGTATATAAACGTATACACACCTTCTTGTGACCTTCGTATAGATCCTTATTATATGCTGCTTCTATGTGGGGGTTATGCAGATCAGTATATGCTTGCTGGGTCTGAGAATCTTTGTGATGTGGTGAGGTGCGGGCCCAGTCCCACACCCGTACACCACACACATCAACCAAAAGTTTCATCCTGAAATGAGTGTTCCATGTGATGAGTGAGATTTTTTGAGACCGAGGACGAGGACGCTTGCGAATATCTGGCTCCAGAGGATTACCCAAGTTTTAGAGGTTGGTGTTAATTTTTCACTACATGCAGGAATTAAATTTGTGGTGTACTAATTTCTATGCTACCACATAACAAAAACATTATTGCTGGTGTACGGTTGTTTCATGAAATCTACTACATTGCTCCAGCGGCCGAATAGGCTAGGAGCTAAAGTTACTGTTTCAAGCATACATATGTGCAGGTTTAGTACTTCATATATGCATGATTAGAGCCTAATGATGCAGGATAGAGCTTAATGATGCGTCCATTGTGTTTCACCAAAATTGGAAACAATCACTTTACGCACCGTCTAAGCACAGTGCGTGCATGCATGTAAACAAGACACGGTTCATGATAGTGGACGCGTGGCCGAAGGACTTAGTAGGTTGGGTACTATGTGCAGTAGCTTCATATCCGGATACCCCTAAACTCATATTGAGTTTATTCCAACTTAGTGAATTAGTCAAAATTATGATCCACTTAACGTAAAATATTGACTGCTAATACCTTTTTCCCCCACCAGGCTAATCCTGGTACTGGTATCCGACCTAATCATGTGACATAGTGCACGTGCTCACTTGCCATGGGATCTGTCTCAGTTTCACGCAGAGAACTCTCGATTCAGGTATTTCCTGCAGACAATACTAATACCAAAATCCTGCAGGCACTTCATGTTTATTTCTAGTAAGCAAAAGGTAACATTTTACAACAAAAAGATCGTCTTTTTTCCCCATAAACCATGTGATTTCGAGCGTTGCACTCAAATTCTCAGACGAAACAAGGCGTAAGTCACATACTCTGCGCCACGAAGGAGTAATTATCTCACAAAAAGAAACATTCTCCTTTGCACTTCACGAAAGTATTTCATTTTTACTGAACTTCACTCAATATCGTACCGATAGCCGGCGTTGCCATGCGCCAAGAACGAAGCCACTTTAGACGCATGTACTACACATAGACTGCAACCACGTCTTCGTATGCATGGTTCATTTTCCGGGGCAGAAAGTTGGATCAGAGAGGAGAGGAGACTCAAAACATGTCCAAGCTGCAAAAAAATATCCGAAATATATGTTGGTGTAGAGGAGAGAGGCTCAGGAGAAGGGCGGAATGTCACGTGCGTGTCATGTGACCGTAGTATGAGCCTTGTGGCTGAGTGCTCGATTAAGGTGGAATTCAACAGTATTTGTAATAGCACCCGTGCACCAGCGCGTTTTCAAACGCGTCGCGCACGAATTGGGAAAAATAGGCTCTAGCCAAAGACGCTCCTGCACAAAGCGCACAAAATCGCTTCCGGTGCTTCTACACCGGTCCTGTCAACATAGTACCTTTTTTCTCACTCTTCTCTACTCCTTTCACCCACAACTTTTTCCACAGCCACGTCTAATTGCTGCCCCAGGCGAAGAGATAGTCGCCGTCGAGAAAGCAACGGAATAAAGAAAGCTCGTCTTTCGACGCACGCACAATTAAAGCACTGCGGTACTCACAGCATCGTACAGACAAAGGACCACGTCTTTCGACGCACTCACATCACAACACTCGTTCCTCACCACCTCCAACCATGATCTCCAGACAAGGCTCTATCCTATCAACCGTATCCAACCTGCACAGCCACCCCCAGAAAATCGGACCATGGAAGCTAGGGAAAACTCTCGGTCGTGGCGCCACCGGCCGTGTTTTGCTTGGCGTTCATCAAAACACGGGCCAAAAAGCCGCCGTGAAGGTCGTGTCCAAGCTGAACCTTGCCGATGATTACGACCGCCCTAAAGAAAAAAAAGGCGGCCTTCCGTACGGAATCGAACGGGAAATTATCATCATGAAGCTCCTAACCCACCCCAATGTCTTGCGCCTCTATGACGTATGGGAAACTTCTAAAGCTCTCTACTTGGTATTGGAATACGTAGAAGGCGGCGAGCTCTTTGATTTTTTGGTGGAGCGGGGTCCGTTGCAGGAGCAGGAAGCAGTCAAATACTTTCGTCAGATCGTGCTCGGCACTGCATACTGCCATGCGTTGGGAATCTGCCACCGGGATTTGAAGCCCGAAAACCTTCTTCTCGATGCTGCTCTTAATGTCAAGTTGGCGGACTTCGGAATGGCCGCTCTTGAGGCCAACGGTAAGCTTTTGGAGACTCTGTGTGGGTCTCCTCACTATGCAGCACCGGAAATCGTGTCGGGGCTTAAATACCATGGCGCAGCTTCCGACATTTGGTCGTGCGGTGTCATTCTTTTTGCCCTCTTGACCGGTAGATTGCCATTTGACGATGAAAACATCCGAAACCTTCTTTTGAAGGTGCAGGCGGGAAATTTCGAGATGCCGGCGGAGTTAAGCCGCGAGGCGCAAGACTTAATTTGGCGTATGCTTACCGTGGACCCCATGGACCGGGTTAGCACGGCTGAGGTGCTCGAACACCCACTTCTCCAAAAATACCCTGTTCCAAATGAAGACTTGATCAGCGTGAAATCGTTGCCACATCCCAAAACTGCATACAAGTCGCTCGGACGGGCTTCCAACATTGATTCCCAAATCTTAGAGAACTTGTGTATTTTGTGGAACCTGCGGCCGGAATCGGAGATCGTTGCGGCTCTTCTTGCAGAAGGCCCCAACCCGGAGAAAACCTTCTATGCCTTGCTTCTAAGGTATAGGCATACACAGGACGCATCGATCCAGAGCCTGAATGGCCTAGTTGGGCAAGTTCCCGGCACCGAACCGGGCACGCCGCGTAAGTTGCCCCGGCTGACCAGTCAAATGTCCAACAAATTGGGCACGCCCCGGAGAAAGGCGCAGATCAGTGCTCTGAATCCCAAGAACCGGCCGGTCTCGTTCCAGCACCGGTACGGCAATACTGCGTCCCCCGGCCGAAGCCTGTATGCTTCTCCCTACAAGCTGCCGCTGCGGTCACCACAGAAATCTCCGCGTCGGGCCCGCCAGCGCCAAAGTTACCAGAATAGGCAAAGTTACCAGGGCCCGCTCCCGCGCAACATCTACAACGAGATCATGGCTGCGGCGCCGCCAGATGGGGTCGACTCCAACCAGTCGTTCGGGCTGATGCCGCCGACGCTTCCGTCCAAAGACTCGATTTATGGCCCGGACACGCCTGCCACTACAGCACTTGAACATGGCAAGAGCGAAGAAAAGGCTACAACCCACGAGTCCAACTCAAAGCCCGCAAAGTCCGCACACCTCGAGCCTTTCAGAGAAAAATCGGACAAGTACGAGAAATCAGATCGGCCCGAAAAGTACGGAGACAAGTCGGAAAAGTACGTCGAAAAGCCCGACAATTCGGGCGAGAACCGGCTTTTCGAGGCCGCAGCCATCATCCCCCTGCTGCCCGCCAAAAAGCGGCAATCCATGATCAAAGCGCTGCGGATCGGCAGTCGGCGGTCGCTCCGCCAGTCGTTCACGTCTGGCATCAAGCGCAACTCCATCACCGTCAAGCTCCTCTCCACCTACGCCAAACTCTTCAGCGAAACCGACTGGGAGTACATGGACAAGCAGACCAAGCGCACGTCCGCCACTTTCGGCACGCTCTGCGATAAAATCTTCAACCACGAAGAGTACAACGAAGACGATGAGAAACTCATCGACGACGAGGAGCAGCGGGCCCGCGAATACGAGCGGCTCATGGAGTTGGAGCGCAAAAAACACGAGGCCGAATGGAAGGCGCGCCGTGAATTGGCCAAGCAGAAGAAGCGGCAGTCCCGCCGGTCGCTTCTTTCATCTCGGAAATTGCATATTACGGTGACGGAAGATCCCGAGGGAGATGCCAAGGATGGAGCAAAGGGTGCTAAGGAAGGCGCAGGTGAAGGCGACGGCAAGGCCGACTCGTTGTGGCAGCCGAAACGCGCCCATAAACTGACGCTTCGGGCGCTTTCGGAGGGCCACGAGCCCGGGGACGAGCTTACGTCCGCCGATGTGGATGCCATCAAGCGGCGGTCGGCCACACAGCCGGTTCCTCGGAGACGGCTCACGCCCATCCTCACGCGGCGGCCCGTGTCTCGGCTTGATCCGTTATGGGTGGCCCATGAGAGTGTGGAGATGGACCAGGCCCATGCGGCGTTGGAGGCCGAACACCGCGAGTACGCCCGCCAGCAGAAGATGCGCAATCGGGAGTCCATGGTGTCTTTCGTCGCCGACGGCGCCGACGACGACGACGTGAACCGGCTCTCCAAGGACTTTGAGTACGACGCCACCAACTTCGAGCTCCCAGAGCACCAGGCCGAGAACTATGACTTGAGTGCAGAGTACATGTCGGAAATCCGCAAGTCCCGGCTCCTCAACTCCCAGCTCAACATCAACCAGAACTTGAACCGGAACTCGGTGGTGCAGAACAGAAACTCCATCATTAACCGCCACTCCAACCAAAACGGCAAGCGGGACTCGGTGGTCAACCGGAACTCCATCCAGAATCTGAAGCGGGACCCCACCAACAGAAACTCTATCGGCAACCGCAACCCAACGGTCCGCCACACGCCCCGAAACAAGGACGACCGCAAAGACGATCGGAAAGAAGAGCGCAAGACGCTCATCGGAAGCGTCAACATTCCCACGGTCACGCGGCGCCTGAGCCAGTTCTCCGCCTCCAACAAGCGTCTCTCCATCTTAACCATCAAGTCCACCAAGGAGTCGTACCGAGACTTGAACAGTTTCTTGGATACGCATAATGAAAACGTGGACGACGATGAATTGAATGACGAGGAACAACTTGCCGGCCGAATTCCCGCTTTGCGTACCAGTTTTGCCGACCGCTTGGACCGGGCGGGCAAGGGCCCCGAGCCTGCAGATGAAGATGAAGATTCCGCTTCTGTCATGGACTTTGAAGAACATTTGGCCAATAAGAGGACGCTGTACTATGCCGGAGCGGCTCCTCGGCGCCAATCCAAAGTGGCTCCAGGATCGGCCCACCCCGACCCGCTGTCCACCAAGGAAGAGTACACTTTTGCCGAGGATGAGCGGGGTGCAACCACCAAGGAGGATGTTTTTGATAACATCAAGCTCCCCAGCCAACTGCGGGCCCGGGCTATACAACCACCGGCCTCCACAATGCTTCTTCCGGGCAAAACGAGAAAGTCTCAAGCAGCCAAGGCCGACAAGGGCTCCGACAAGCGGGCCGCATCGGGAGCTCAAGCCGATGCAGCCAACCGGCGGGATCTTTCGGGCCACAAGCCGGATGTTTCCAAAAACGGCTTCGAAAAGCCGTTGGCCGACTCCACCAACACCACCAAGAAGAACAAGTCCATTTTCCGCAAGTTATCGTGGGGAACCAAGAAACACACAGAGGAAGCGGAGTCGGAGCACGGAGCCGAGCCCGAACGCCGTGGAGGTCTTTTCGCCCGGCTCTTCTCCAACCCACCTCCTCAACCCGATGTTCACCGTTACTTGACCATCTTGCCTAAACAGGAAATAATGACTGCGTTATATGCACTCCTCAACTCGTGGGCACTGTTTGGACTCAAGAATCTCAAGAAGGACCTCGATGGCTACAACCTCACGGGCTCTGTTTCCAGCAAGAACTCGTTCAACTTGAAGTCGTGCAAGTTCCGGATCAAGATCCTGCAGAGAGACCTGAACCAGAAGTCCGAGGTCATCTGTGCCCACGTCAAGGGCTCGTCTTCCACTTCCGCAACCTTGTTCAAGGAAATCAAAAAGGTTTTGGAGAAGGAGATGGTCATGGACCAGTGAGTCAGTCCTGGTCTGACAAGATTAGGTTAGACACTCAGTGTCTGCCAGAAGTAGAATGCATGGTTAGAATAATACACTATAATTTGAAACTCTGTATGAATACACTATAAATTGAAACTCTGTATTAATACACTATAATGTTGAAACTCTGTATGAATACACTATAAATTGAAACTCTGTATTAATACACTATAATGTTGAAACTCTGTACTAATACACTATAATTTGAAACTCTGTATGAATACACTATAATTTGAAACTCTGTATGAATACACTATAATGTTGAAATTTTGTGTTCAAGTAAAGTATCAATGTTTCGATGCAATTTTTGAATGGCGTCAAGATCGGAACATTTGACTGATTCTTTTCTGGTGGACATCTACCTTTTGCCATACAATATAACCAAGGTTGAGTATGGAGTGAATGTGGGCCACCGGGTTGCTAATCTCAGTGTACCTCTAAACATATCGTGCAAACAAGAAAGAAAGGCTTAAAGTTTTTGAGAAGAAGAATGTAGTAGAATGTAGTGATAAAAAAAACCTTGTTAGTCAATTGCCCTGTGTTAAGTTTGCTGTGGGAACTCTATTGCTTCCGGTATATGCGTAGCGTAGTAGCTCTCAACACTGGGCAGTAAAAAAGAATGACCTGTGAGACTGACCTAAAGAGAATAGTCAACGATAATGAACAGCAGACTATGAAACAACCACACAAGAGTGCTATTGATACATGCAGGACATTCCATATAAATGACTACTCCTGTTTTTGTTTATCATCAAATTCAAGGGCTGGGACCTCTTATCTGTATATGAAAATCAGGGGAAGTAGCTCATAGTATCATCAGGTGCTGGCCCCTAATAAAGTATCATTTGCTCATGCCATCAGTACGGCAATCAACAGAAGATATTGTTTACGGGGTCGATTCATGCATTCCTGTGATAAACATAAAATCCACGTAATACCCCTATTTTTTTATGAATACTATTGATCCTATAATTACCCATTACCTATTACATACTGGTGATATGTGTCTAGGTGTTGCTTCACATAGTAGTATCCGACACTTACGTGTATGCAGGACCTGGACTATAAGGCCCCGATTCTTTTCCAATAGCCTCAAAATAATGCAACTTTCAAGTTTATTATTTACGGTTGTTTTAAGCTTTTTATTTAGGGTTGTTTTAACTTTACTATTTAAGGTCTAAGCTCATTAAACTCCGGTATTAAGAGGACATTATGGATCATGTACAGACAAGATATCCACTTCTTCATACTGGGCCCTTTTTTCGAGAATCAGAGTGTTGATGGTCATGTAGTTGGAAATGTAGGCTCTTTGTCCCTCGTATGTAGTAATGACTCCGATCTGGCTTTGGGGTAAGAATTCTTGTGGTCTCCTGAACTTGTGATCCAGTTAAGTTGATCTCCAGTTACTTTGTTCTTTAGTTAGTTTGATCTCTAGTTGGTTTGATCTTTAGTTAGCTTGATCTCCAGTTAAGTTGATCTTTAGTTGGTTTGAAAATGTGCCCAAGTCGGCGCTGGATACCATCTTTCCGATGAACTTTAATAGACTAGCATTGTAATGATACCACTCGAGCATGAAACAATGTTGTATTCAAGAGCAGGTGTAGTATATTTACAGTATAGGGATAGTGATAATGATGAAAAATTCAGTAACTGGAAATTACTGACTGTCTTACTATACTAGACTTAAATAAAGTTGCTATATAAGAATGAAAAGAGAAAGTTAAGACCTGTAGAAGTATCAGTAGAACAATGGCATTTAGATGAAGAGAATGATCATAAAATCGCCAGAGAAAATAAAAGTGAATAAAAAATTGGCCAAGCTTTTTCAGTCTTTATTGATTAACTTAATGCATGGTATGAGTAGTATAGACCCAATATAGTACTTAATAGTACTGAATAAACATTAATTTGACGAGTACTTGATTTCTGATTTCACTCAGTGTACCTATTCTAAGACCTTAGTATCTCTGTACTTTCCCTACTCCTACACTACCTCACTTAACTCCGCGGATTATATTCAGTATTCCTGATCACAAAATTAGTACTACATTTTATTGGTACCTACTACATCAGACTTATCCGGGAGCATGAATCAACAATGTCCATAGAGAAAAATACTAGTGTTAAAGCCGAGATGACCCTAGCTCTCATATTCGTCTTGTACTCCAAGTCGGAATTCTCCTGAATTGTGTTGAACTCCAAGTCGGAATTCTCGTGAATTGTGTTGAACTCAAAGTCAGAATTCTACTGAATTGTGTTGAAAACCGATGCTTCGTGCTCCGAAACGAATTCGAAGATTGTAGAAGATGCAACTGTTATGTTCTTTGATACATTTATGCCTAACTAAAACTATGTTCGTTGATGGTTCCTCAAGAAGAGGGACCGAAGCGGCTTATATAACTTTGAGAGAAACGTGGCGTTCGAAAAACTCTCTTGTAGAACAATGGTGATGATTGTTCTGGTATATTCGAAAAGAGCATCATAGTACTTTGTACATTGATGGCCGGTGGCCGTGAAACGGCGTTTGCAATGGCCATTGTTGGGATCGGACATCGTAGGCTTCAAAATGCCTCTATACGTAGTGTCCTACTTATAGTGGATCTAACAGCAACCTTGATATTACTATTGAGTCTGTTATCAGAGATTTATGAAGTTTCCACTAATGAGAAAAGTACTGTCTACTTGAGCTATTGGTAAAACTCGAATATTGACTCTAGCGTATTGTAATCAAATCACTGTGTCACGCATCAATGCCATCTATGCGTGCAAGTCGAGTACTGAATGTCCCATTCCGCAACCACATTATCGGTGCCATTAGATCTAAAAGAGGAGCCACTGATGAGTATACAGTATAGTATAGTATAAATTATATAATAAAATATAGTGTAGTAGTATAGTATAAATTATATAGTAAAATATAGTGTATGTTATGTTCTTTAATACATTTATGCCTAACTAAAACTATGTTCGTTGATGGTTCCTCAAAGAGAGGAACCGAAGCGGCTTAAATAACTTTGAGAGAACCGTGGCACCGAAAAACTCTCCACTAGAAAAATGGTAAGGATTGTTCTAGAATATTCGAAAGAGCCATCGTAGTACTTCATACAACGATGGTCGTGACACGGCGTTTGTAATGGCCATTGTAACAATCGGACTGAGAGACTTCATAATACCTTCATAGGCATGGCCCTGCCTATGGTGGATCTAACAGTGTAGTAGTATAGTATAAATTATATAGTATAATATAGTGTAGTAGTATAGTATAAATTATATAGTATAATATAGTGTAGTAGTATAGTATAAATTATATAGTATAATATAGTGTAGTAGTATAGTATAAATTATATAGTATAATATAGTGTAGTAGTATAGTATAAATTATATAGTATAATATAGTGTAGTAGTATAGTATAAATTATATAGTATAATATAGTGTAGTAGTATAGTATAAATTATATAGTATAATATAGTGTAGTAGTATAGTAGTGAGTGTTAGATCCACGATAGGTAGTGCTCTACCTATTGAGGTATCATGAAGCCTACTCTGTCCGATCGTAGCAATGGCAATTGCAAACGCCGTGTCAATATTCTAGAACAATCCTTACTATTGTTCTGATGGAGAGTTTTTCGAATGCCACGTTTCTCTCAAAGTTGTATAAGCCGCTCCGGTTCCTCTCTTTGAGGAACCATTAACGAGCATAGTATCAGTTAGGCATAAATGTATTAAAGAACCTAACAGTGTAGTAGTATAGAGTATAGTATAGAGTATAGTATAGTAGTATGGGGGGGCTTTTATATTGAAACCACAAGTGGACTGTATGCAAGATAGACGCTTTTGTGAACCATCGTGCATGAATTCCGTTATCTTAGAGCCTCATAAAATATTTACAGCATTTAGGTAACGATTCCCAGTTGGAGTACTGTTATAGGGTCTCTGGGTGGGTAGTACCTGCATACTACATACACGTGTCTCATGTACATACAGATTAATACACCAAGAGTATATCAGAATGGGATTTCCCCTTAGATTAGCCTGATTCTCTATTATTCAAAGAGATTTTGTGTATCCAGGTTAATACATGTCATGAAAATCAAGGACGTACGGAACCGTTGTATACAGACGCACAGACTGAGAACATCAGACAGTATCTACAGAAATACTTTTTAGAGTCTGAAACAAGTTCATTGATCACTTTAAAGCGCCATGGTTTAGGATCTTGGAGCTGAGTAGTGTGGGGTAAGGTTAGAGTATGGTAAGTAAAAACGCAGAGCAGTTTTGGGTGGCGCACGACCATACATAAATCAAGCCTAGGAGGTCCTAACTATTCCCTCATCATGATACAAAAAATACATTTATTAAATTTGACATATCTGTTTCTCCATGTGTCAGGAGTAATACATTGTATTTCCCTATGGTATCAGTGTTACGACACTATATGCAGTGCATACCATAAAAGTAAGACCTCATTCTACTATGCTCTCATACTACAAATTTTTTGACATTCCACAGTATTCTACAAAATTGAACTCTACTTTTTTCACGCTTCTTCACTGTACTCTGCTATTGAGATTATTCCTTGTATTTTCTACTCTGCTCCATTTTCTACACTTTTCTGGTCGACACTTTTTTGGTCTGAACTTTTTTGGTCTGAACTTTTTTGGTCTGAACTTTTTTAGTCTACTCTTTTGGTCTACACTTTTTTGGTCCACACTTTTTTGGTCTACACTTTTTTGGTCTGCTCCATTCTGGTCGACTCTATTCTGGTCTAGACTCTCTCCTACCATCTCCTCTACTCTATTATACACTCTACTATACAGTCTCTTCCATTGTACTTGGATTATAAACCTAACCTATCAATAAAAACACTGTTTTATTCTTTTTTCTACGCTTCTATATTAGCTAGTCTAGTCTGATGATACTCTACCATTGATTTCACTTTATCTTGTACACTGCTTTCTCCTATCCTGATTCTTTCCATTATTAACTTTAAAAGTTTCTAAATCTAGACAACAGATACGTACGCCTATAAGAATACGTTTAGCTAGAGTTTTGGAAGTTTCAGTATTATCAGATTGAGTACTATTTTTCATATCAGTCAATTAGTAATGATAGTTTGAACTATGTATCTAGAATTTCATTTTTAATCATGACTTATTTCAAGCTTAACGGATATTAAGTAGATGTTCAATCATCCTTACTACTCCATTCTGCCACAATATCCAGTCTACTCTTTTCTACCCTTTTTGATTAATCTACTCTACTCTCTAGTCTCTAGTCCACTCTCTAGTCCACTCTACCACTTTTTACTTCCTACTCTTCTCCACTACTCAATCTTTTCAACTACTTCTCTCTACTACGGACCACAGAAAAAGTCTCACCTAAATCTCCCTCAAAGTTTGCGTTGAATAATTTACATAATAAAGGATTTATAATTCTTGATTTAATAAGACCGTATTTCAATTTAACTAAATTCCATTATGAGATAATGTGTATGTTTGCATATTTATTATTAAGCTGGTCTAAATCTTCAAAGCCGGTCCACGCCTGTGCCAAATCTTTGGCTAGTCTTTTAATCTAACCCACTTGTTCTACACTACTATCTATTGCTAATCAGGAGTTCAAGTTCAAGTTCCTAAAGATAAAGTCAAATTCAAGAAGTTGAAGATGGTCAAAGATATCAAGATATGAAATTGAAAGAGATCGAGAAGGTCGTTAATGGAAGATCAAACTCAAAAATTGGCTCAAGAATAAGAGGATAAAAAGAAGAAAATGAAGATCAAGAGACTAAGAACAAGAAAATAGAGAACAAAAAATATCAGAATCTAAATCAAAGTCAAGCTCAACTCCAAGTTCTAGAGTTTATGGATATGTTCAAGATCAAGATGAAAACATAAAGATCAGAAGATTCAGAAAATGAACACCAAGAAACTAAGCAAGAGAATTGAGAACAATAAGATCAGAAATTCAAGGTGAAGAAGTTGACAATAAGGAGATAAAGCCAAGAATAGAAGTTCAAGCTTAAGATCAAGAGATCAAGGAGAGTGGAGAGTGTCAGAGAATAGAGACTGGAGACTGCTTGAAGACTCTACTCTCTGCTATAGAGTAGCACAATATACAGTACTGGAGCTTCTGAATGGCCCCAAAATGATGTTATTTTTTGCTTGGAAAGTTGAGTGGTCTCTGGTATTCTATATATTGAACAGTCCATAACTAAATCTAGACTATCAGAATGAAAAACGTCATTACCTAGGCTCCGGAAGTTTCACTGCTACTCCGGATGCCCAGTTTGACCATCTTTATTAGGTACCAGTGGTTCTTGTTATATACAGGAACGGAATTCATCTAGCTTTATGATCTTCCCAAAGCGACTTTAGATGATACAATTTTAACGACTCTCCCAAAAAATCCGTAGTTCTAACGAATTACGACAGTCTCCGCTTTAGTCATTTTTATTTGCACCCTACACACAGGTATCATTACATGCAGGAATTTTGCACCCAGCCAAAGCACGGTTCCTATATGTTCAGTCAGGGACATGTTCGGCCCCAGACTAAATCCCTTTATTTCACCCTTATTTAGCATTCCTCTAGTCCAATAAACCCATTAGGCTCTCTCTAGGATTTTTCGGTGAATGTGTGCATATAGCGTGCATACAGCGTAGAATCAGGTAAATACACATACAAAAAAAACATAGGGGTTATATGCAGGTTTCACTACAATTTAAGTCTGGAGGAGGTGTGCATAAAAAAATTCATACATTTCAACTTTTTCGTAATGATGCCAAAAGTTCTGGGCGCGTCACCGCTCGTCCCAAAGTCACTTTTTCAGTATGGGTAGTTTCTTCTGGCCGCGACTCTGGCCGACCAGTAAATCATGTATATTGCTTCACTTTTGAGGTATGGCATGTAAGATTATGGATTTTTTTGGTCAGCATAGTAATTAGCGCAAAAAATTCATACAGACCAAAAAAACGAATTTCTAGTCGGGGACGCTTTATATAAGCCGCGTTATCCCCCCACAGTCTTCAAACTTCACCTCACTTTACCAACTCTAAATTCCTCAGAATTACACAGACTTGAACTAAAGTATTCGGCTCTATTCTTAGACTCTCAGACTTTAAGTAATCAGACTCTCAGACCTTCAGTTTCTCCAAACGCTTCCCCGAATCCAGACTTCCTCCACGAACTCTACTCTCGATTCCTTTTGCAATGCAAGCTTCCGACGCCCTCATCATTCTTGAGGAGTTCTTCAACTCCCCACCTCCAGGGGAGACTGGCTTCTCTCCAGCACGAACCTCGCCTGGTTTGAGTCCTCAAGGGGCCTTGCAGCTCTCCCCCTTGGTGCGGGCTTTCTTACCAACCGAAATCGACCCTGGCAACCGCCAACCAACTCCGCCAGAAGGCGAAGAGACCTCCCTGGAGTCTCCAAGCTCTTTGGCTTTGACCACCGTCAACAGCAACTTGAGTCTCACCCTCCACTCGAGTACCGACTCGAAAACCGTGGAAACTCCTCCTGAAGTTGAAGATGAGGATCCTCCTCAAGAGGAGCTTGTCTCGCAAGAGAGCGAGGACATCCTTTCCGAAGACTCTGCTCAAAGCGAGGAGGAAAACACGCAGGATGGTCCTCCACTGGCTTGGGACCCCCCATTGTCCCGCTCCAACAGTTGGGACCCTTTTGTGACCCCAGCATGGCGCTTTGCAGACCCCGAACCAGCTACTGTATGGGAATCTCGTATCTACGAAATCCTGCGCTCCGACTACTACAGCACTGACACCCAGTCAGAAGAAGAGGAAGAAAGCACTTCGGAAGAAGAGGACGACGACGACGACAACACCAGTATTTTAGATTCGGACGACGAAACGTGCTGCGATGAATTTTCTAGCGACATTATTAACGCTGAGGACCACGGAACTCCCATCAGCATCTCCTCGAATATTCCTTTTATACACATGGCAAATGACATGTCAAGGAATGTGAACCAGAGACACGCACATTTTTTCGAAGGTGGCGAAAACAACCCTGAAATGGAATGGGATGAAGATGCCGTGAACCAAAGATGGGAACTGGCAGAAGCCGTTTTGGGCTATAGGTTCGATGGAGTTGAAGAAACAGAGTCTTCACTGGAAGAAAGCGACGCAGAAAACTTTATGCGCGCGCTGGTTTCGCAGCCAACAATCGTGCAACCTTACCACGACCCTCAGCAAAACCCTCCCTGGCCACAGGACCCCACGGTCACAGGAATGTTTGCACGCTTTGGCACTCCACGGGTGCCTTTGCATGCTCCTGCACCTCAAAGACCCAGCCCAAGCGAGCTTTTGAATGATTTGTGCGCGGACTTCGAGGACGATGAAGACCTCAGACCACCTCCTGCTCATATCTTCACTGAAGACAATAATGTCTTTGAACCTGCTCCCTGGAACCCCAATCATTTCATGAACTTCCCTCCTGGGCCCAAAGTCTTTGCTGACGATGACGACAGCGAATTCTACTCCCAGCCAAATGCGGGCTTTGGATTCTTCCATTCCCAGAATCCATTCCTGAACTGGCCTCCACAGCCAAGCTTCGCTGCTCCACCAACAGACCCATTCCAGACCAACCTATTCCTGGAAAATCCATTCCAGGCAAATCCAGTCCAGAATGTTCAGAATGGTGGCTCTGGATCTTCCAACGAATCTTACGAGATGCTTGACATCTGGAACACGGATGAGAACCAAGACCAAACCTCTTCTAATAACGAAGAGCACATTCCTTTCAAATTCAGAAAGGCTGAAAACCAAAACCCAGCCCAAGGTCCTTCTCAAAACGAAGACCATTTGCCTGAAAAATTCAGAACAGGTGCCAATACTCGGCCCAGATTGGTCCCAAGAGAGATCTTCAGAAACTTCGCAATGGGCATCAGAACAGGCCCCGGGGTGATGGAGCCTTTAGAGCCTACCTTTGGTGAGCTGGGCTTTCCCCCAATGTTCTCCAATGGTACTCCTACTGCAGAAAACAATACACTGCAACAAGAAGAGGAAAGCTTCACCTCTGAAACTTCAGATGAGGAGGAGGAGCAAACCCAAGAACAGACTCCGGTGGCTCCAGTGTTGGCACGGCCAATTGCTGTAGACGCCCAAATGGGCCTGGCCTTTAACAGACTAGTGAGGGCCAGAAGAGCCACCAGAGCTCGTGCCAGACGCCTGGAGAATGCTAGAGTGGCCAACACAATAGCCACAGAAGGTACCAGCGCTCAATTGAGCAACTCTAATGGAGACATGCTGGACCAAGAATCCCAGGAAGAAGAAGAAGAAGATAACCTGGACGGTTCCGACGCGGAAGTTGCCGACCCGGGAGCTGCCGACCAGGAAGAACAGCCCGAAGCAAAGGGCTGGAGACAGAGAAGACAAAGACCTGTTCTCAACCACAATGGGGCCAAAGCACGCCAACAGGTAATACAAATACCTCGGCGCCAGAACTTTGCCAACGCCAAAGGGGACGGTAAAAAATAACCGACACTTCCCCAATCTGGACACTGCGCGCCAATGAAGGAACAGTGATCCAGTTTTTTCGCTAATGATTTGCTAGAGAAGTTGCTAATATTTTGCTAATAGTTTGCTAGAAATTGCTAATACATTGCTAATAAATTGCTAGTAGTTTGCTAATAAATTGGTAATAAATTGGTAATAAATTGGTAATAAAGTGGTAATAAATTGCTAATAAATTGCTAATAGTTTGCTAGAAATTGCTAAGAATTGCTAGTAGTTTGCTAATAAAGTGCTAAGAACTACTAAGAATTGCTAACATATTGCTAAAAATTTTTTACCAATTTTCTAATTATAGCTAAATAAATGAATAGTTTATATTTTTAAGTTTGTAGATAGTACGACTCGACTGGGGGATCTTGTGCAAAGGTTGGGATATCCCACAAAAAATCAGTGTTTTTAAGAAACTCCCGGTGGCCTAGCTGGTTAAGGCGCAAGACTGTAATGGAATTGGAATCTTGAGATCGGACGTTCGACTCGTTCCTGGGAGAACCTTTTGCCTGTTCTTTCTGCTGATTTTTGGGTGTTGTAGTTGCCGTTTGATGCTTAGCGTATGGCAGTTGCACATGAGTGTTGGAACATGAGGAATCAGTACATCTCTGATGTACTGCATGTTCCATGTGACTGCATGTAAGCAGGACAGATGAAACAGTGAATGGTTCATAGTGTGCAGGAATAGTCTAACGGTGGTCGACGCCCCGCAGAAAAGGGGGTGGGTGGCAACAGACAAGGACTAAGGGAACAAGAGAGGAAGTTACTCTTATGAATCATATAGAGCCAGGTCAGTCTGAGAACAGGGTGTTCAAGAGATTCTTAGTATAGGATAGATACAGATAGAAATAGAAATGACTGAGATGAATACTTAAGTTCCACAACTATAGGATGTCATTGGGAACCAATGACATAACAGCTCCAGTTCATGAACCTAAGAATAGTAAAGCTTAACAATGAGTGCTCTGCAACCGACTGCATATAAGGAACGCGGTACGCTATACAAACATGAAAGACTGTATATAGATAAATTCGCGCATCTACTCTGTATATCCTTACAATCCTAAAACGGTAGAACATAATATTATTTATTCTTTGGTCCAAAGAAGTGTAGTATTGAGTGGTTGCAGGTTTACTATTGGTTAGTGCACTACCAGAAAATTGTTAACGCCTCACGGGGCTACCGAATCGTATCGATACTTCGTCTCATATTAGCGCATGTCGCACCAACATACATTAGGAAACCTGTTAGATCCACCATAGGTAGTGCCCTACCTATTGAGGTATTTTGAGCCTACACTGTCTAATCCTAACAATGGCCACTTCAAGACGCTGCGGCACAACACTGCAGGATGTTGGGACGGCGTTTATCGCTATTGTTCTCGTGCTAATTCGCACGCCCTCTCCTCTGAAAGTATTTAAGTACCTCAGATTCCTCCCTAGGAGGAATCATCGGCGAATGAACATAGTAAACCGAGTACCTGACGTAACCGGAATCTAACAAAACCTATCCTATTGGGATTAGTGTAAGTCTCATGCTTCAAGTAATACATCTGTTTCAGGTTATACATCTGTTTCAGGTAACACATCTGTTTCAGGTAATACATTTGTTTCAGGTAGATGCAGGGATGCATATCTCCAGTGTATATAACAGTGAGGTTCTCCCCTGGAACCAGGGTCCTCAAATATCTGAATGCTATTCTAGCAAATCCCTCATTATACATGACATAAGGAATACTCCAATATAGAATGACCTCCTGGTGATCCGTTTTTATAGAAGAAGTAGTATCAATGGTATGACTATATGCAGAATTCTCTATATAAAAGGCCCCGATTTCTCCCTTCCTCCCCTAAGGACCATCTACCAAAACATTATTTATGGTACAGAGCTGCAGGAACCGAGAATGTACTTGGTGGTTGACTCTTTTCGAGATGCCAAGAATTATCTTAAAGTATCATAATATTCTTACGTACATTTATGGTGTATTGACTAGTTAAATATTGGCATACCACCAATCTAAAGACCGGCAATTTCCATTATAGGGTCGGATCTAGTTCCACTATGGGTGTGCATCGTTCATAGTAAATGAGCCTACTCCACCACAAATTATACTAGAGAGCGAGCTTATGGGTTAAACAGCGTACTCTGGCCATACTAATTGGGAGTGTATTGCCCACAGGATATACTAAAGAGTGAGATGCACTAAAGAGTAAGAATTACTAAAGAGTGTGATGTACTGAATACTGCTGAATACTACTACTACTTACGTAATAAAACTACTACTACTGACTACTAACAAATAATGTCAAGACTACAGCACTAAATGAGCTTGATCAAGCTGATGTGTAAATACATCTATGTGGCCTTGAAGGAGAATGGAGTTGTGATACTATAGCCCAGAGCAGACTATTACTACTGAGCAGTACGAAGTAGTATACAGTGGTGAAATAGAAAGAATAGTATAGAGTATAGAGTATAGAGTACTATAAAGTAGAGTACCACTATAGAGAACTTCTAGAGCAGAGCAGTATCTACTAGCATGAAGTAGTAATGTAGTATAGAGTATGGAGTATGGAGTATTTGTAGAGTAGAGTAGTATGGAGTATAGAGTATAGAGTAGTAAAGTATTAAAAGTAGCAGAATACCATAGCATAGAGTAGAGCAGTGAGTAGTATAGAGTAGTAAAATAGAGATAGTACTATAGATTTAGAGCAGCATAAGGCAGTATAAAGTAATATAAGAGGGAAAAGTAGAGTAGTATAGTATAGAGTAGAGAAGTAGAGTAGTAAAATAGTCTAATATAGGGTAGAGTAGTATAGACAAAATAATTACAGATGTGACTCATTGGGTAATTTAGTCTCTATTAATTCTTCGAAAACTTTGAATGGAGTGACTTATATATGAACCTGTTATTTCTGTGACTATCAGATTCCTAGCCCTACGCTACGGATTCCAAAAGCAATATGGTACGCGCACTACCCTTTTATACTGATTATCAAAGTATATTAGTGATTAATCCCTCAAGACTTTAGTGCTAATTAGATTCTGAAAGAGCTCCTTCATAAGTGAAACTGGCATGAATCTTTTACTTGAATCCTCATACTGGATCAGGATATGTAGGCATTTCCTAATTAGGTTAGCTGGACCATCATGCTTGGGCCCAAATTTCCAGTTCTGACCTTTAATTTTTTAACCTGTATATAAACCATTCTATGCCCAGAAAATTCAAGCTTACTTGGCTTCCTTAGTAGTATATTTACCAAGAACTTGTGATGTGGAGTTACCACTCTGGCTTTATCACGTGACCACTCCAATTATAGGGCCATTTTTGGGCCCTTCCGAGAATATTCCGCCCCTAGCATCATTAAGAACTTTTTAGTCGCCTATACAAACAAATTCAACTCTGTTTCCTAAAAATACTGTGGGGAACAAAAAAAGGTCTCACGTGACTATCAAATCTACTCCCACTCTAACCAGACTGCACCCATGACTACAACAATGATTCGTATACAGGTTTAAAATTACAGCTATAAACAGTTGTAGACAGAAACAGCACGTGACCATCACATATAAAAGTAGGCTGGATTCGACCCCCCATGTGACGTTTCCTACAGATCAAGTCTCTGCCTGCACAGTGTCCGCCGCAGCCAACGCCTTGAGCCGCTTCTTCAAGAGCTTCTGTGGGTTGATGGCAAAAAAGGACTTTTCGTCAATCACCGTGCTCTCCTCACGTGACGTCTCCACCTCCTCTCGGGCCACGGCTATACACCGCCGCACCGACCGAACCAACTGCTCGTAGACACTGCGGCCACCGGCCACACCCGTGCCTCCCTTGGGCCCATTCTCGTCACATCCGTACTTAATCTTCAAGTACCGCTCCGTGACCTTCCGGTTTGTATCGTATAATGCGGCCATGGCGATCTGCGGCGGCGTAAAGAGGAACGGCACGTCCAGAAGGAGTGCATGTTCGTTGAGCCACTGTTTTCCTGCATTGTAGAGCTTCCCAAGGGTGTCGATGTTAACATCGTACATGACCGGCTCTGGCCAGAGAAGCACCTCCTGCATATCGAGGAAGAACCCGTAGAGAGGCCGGAATGGGTGGTGCACCAAAAGGGTAAACTTAAGTGCCTGCAAAACCACAAACTCTAGGTCCAAAATATCTTCGGGTTTGGTTTTGGGCAACAGTGCTGCAAACGCTTCAATCGAAACGAAAAAGTTCTCCGACTTGGCTGATAAAAACACGACTGCATATAACACGTTCTTCGGCCGGTACTCCATTACCGAATGCACCAAGTAGAATCGCCGGAGAAATTGCACGGCCGTGGCTTTAACTTGTGTTGGCATATTAAAATGGGCACAGATCTGCACTGCTTGCTGCCCGAAAAATCGTACAAACTTTTGCTCCTCCTTGTAGGTTATGAGCTCCGGCTCCTGGGGCGGGCTAGAATTCCCTAAAACGGCATATTTTTCCGGGCTTTCGCTGGCCATCGCTTCGAGCGCCTGCTGGAACCGCTGGCGGGCCTTTTCGGCCCCTTCGGCGTTGGTCTTGCGTTTTCGGCTTTCGAGCCCGGCACTACTAAATGACCATACTTCGTATTGACTGGATCGGCGATAAAGATCGTCGGCCGAGATGTTTTTCGGCTTTTTCGGCGCCGAATTCTCGGCCTCGTCGGGGTTTTGATCCTGTATAGCTTCTTCGGCGTTGGTTTCGGTTTCTGTGGGGTGAGAAACGGGTGTATTAGAGTAAGTTTCTGGGGTGCCTGAGGGTTGTTTCAGGGTTGTTTCATCTTTAGGAAGGTCCTGCATGGGCCGGGCCACTGGGCCGGTAGCATCTCCTGAGAGTGTGGCATGATCCATTGTAGTTTGGAGTGGTCTCAGTTACGGCTGATAGTCAAGCAGCCAAATACCCGTACACCATTTACAAAAAACCCTAACACCAAAATTAAAACACCCGTACATTCTAACAAAAAAGATCCGTACACCAGTATACACAAACACGTAACTTGCAGCGTCACAAACACGTGGTACATATGCATGGCACAAACACGTACATCACTGGATAAAATGTAAAATTAATACAAATACGTCTCTTGATTTCCCGTTCCAGGCGTTTCTACATACAGACACGTGACCGCCGTCACATGATTCCCCACACATCCTCACATCCATGGCAAAACTTGGAGCACGCCACCGACGCCGACAATGGGTAATCAGACAAACCGATTTTATCGTCCACATACTCATCAGCAAATGTATCCTGGCCACGGGCCATGGCTCCCACGAAAACACAAATACTCTCATCGTCATCCAACTCAGCGACGTAGTCCTGCACCCGGCGGATCTTGGCATCGAACGACAACGTCACCTTGCGGCATTTCGTGGGCAAGTGGTCCAGGATTGGGTTCTTGATCACCTTCAACAACTTCTCCTCCGAATTGACCGACCGGATCGACAACTTATGCAATAGTTGCACCATCAAGCCGGAAAAACGTTTGAACGTCCTAGGAATTCTCACACTAGGATTGACCTCAATCAAGACGCCTCTCGCCGTATGTATGAAAACTTGCAATTTGCCGGCCTTATTGATGGGCGAGTCCAAAAGCGTCAAGAGACATTGGTGTGTGATGTCGGGCCGGGCCTCGGCAATATCGCGGCCCATCTTCCGCAACAAGCCCTGGTGGTCGTCACAGTTCAAGAGGGCGTATTTATCACCACCTCCGCCGCCGCTGATCTTGTGCGTCTCCAAACATGCCTGTGAAAGCACCACGATCATGCGCTGGGTATTCTTGTCTCGCGAGGTAAGAACCTGGGGACGCGTGGGCACGAACGATGCAGGAGGGGCCGATGGGGCTGCAGGAGCAGCATCTCCTTTGCAGTCTTCCTTCAGAAGAGCCTCTGTCTGCTCGGATTTTATCTTGCCATCAGACATGTTGGTTGTGATGAGATGAGTAAAATTCTCATATACTTCAAGTCGCGATGCGCACGTGAGCGGTCACGTGAGACAAGATCTCAATGATCCCAATCCTTATAAATTGAAGCTTAAACCTCACAAATTTAAGCTTCCATATTAAAACCTTAATTAAAGTTTTATGTTTCATGGCCAATTTCCAGAATAGTGAGCACTTTTTCTTGAGTAAAGTATCTTCCATAGTAATAAGACCATTCGCAGTGTGCGTCTTTCTCCATAGTAAATTGCTTGTTTTTAGTCATAGAATTCAACCTTTCCATCAATCAAACCTTTCCAGAGAGCAAAATAATTCTTCCATTGTGATGAATTTTATTCGTACCACAGTTTCTCCATTAGTCAGCCTGCACCCAGGAAGTTCAGAAGCTTCCATACATAGGGATAGAAATCTTCCATCAAGTTTTCTCCCTTACTAATATCTTCCGTAAACCAATACTCTTCATAGATGAACATTGCAAATCAAAGTAGTTAATTGCCCACAAAAACAAATTTCCATACCTAGACATTTTGTTCCATAGCAAACATGATCTCAAATTCTATACTGATACCTAGATTGACTCTTTCATTGCCATGCCACCATCACCATAAGCAGTAATCAATAGTCATAAATAACTTTTTTTAACCTTGTCATAGAAATTTAGCCCCAGCTTTTCCGTTTCAAACCTTTTTCGGCCTGCAAAGTTTAAGCTGTTTTTTGTGTCCGCTGGTATAACATTTGAACGACATTGATGGAGTCCATAATCCAATAATAGAGCATCAATATAATCACCTAAAAGTAATGTAGTGTGACCATTTCCCACCACAATGTTTATGCCAAGACTAAATCTTTCATCTGAAAGCTGCTGCTCAACATTTCCTTTCTTCTCGACATATCTCTTGAATTGTTACCAATAACCAATAGATCATCTACATATAATGCTATTAGTACCAAGGAGGACTCGGTTTTCTTCAGATAAATGCATAGTTCATTGGTAGCACGCACCGACTCTCCACTAGTTGGTTTAGTCGATTAGCCTGTTTAGCTGATTAGTCAATTAGTCAATTAGTCAATTAATCAATTAGTCGGTTATTCGGTTATTCGGTTTCTTACTCTGAATATATGAAAATATACTTCAAGGAGTAGTGGAGTAGAACTAGTACTGCTTATAGTAATAGAGCAGTCAGTAGCTAATACCAATATTAGTAATAAAATCTCATGAATAGAATTAACAAAATTCCTATACCGTAGTATAGTTAATCTGATAATCTTTATCATCATTAATCCCCCTTCGGGCCCTCCCTTCGGGGGCTCACGGTGTTTCCATCAAACTTGCAGCCTTTGGCCTTCGATTTGACAGTAAAAATTATGACAGACTAATTCACCGATAAAAAAAGGAGTTTTTCTGAGGGGGGTGGAGCTCTATTTATATTCTTCGCGAGGACGCCCCCTGGTTTCCCCCGATTTGCAGCCACCCCCGCACCGCAACATATAAAAACCCCGTCGCCCACTTTTTTTTTGAGACCATCATTTTCTCATAATTCTCCTAATCCCATTAAATATTCACTGCTTCTTATTTCTCCTCATTATTTTCTCACTGATTTTTTATCAACCTCTCATTATTTTCTCATTATTTTTTCTTATTATTTGGTCACCTACATACAATGCCAATTGTTAGGGTATGTTTCCTAGCCGGATAAATGTTTACTAAATAAAATTAGCTGGGACTTTATTGGACTTCCTAATCCGTGGATTCAGGAATTTTATTGATTATTGATATTGATATTGATCATTGACTATATTGACTATTGACTATTGAATCATGATGACTAAGATGACTAACTACTGAGGATTTTGACCTAGAATGAAGACATTCATCTATATGGCTACGGAATTTTAATCAAAGAAGATTCCATTACGTTCAGGTTGAACTTCAAAAATTTACATCCGCTTGTTGACTTCTTACTCTAGTCTCTCTTGATTCCTGTTGGTTCCTATTGGTTGAGTCATAACTACACGTCTACGGATTTGGGGAATCTTGACTGTCAAAATCAAATCAATCGGCGTCAAACGAAATGAATTCAAAAAGAGCTGAATTTCATTGACCTTTGGAATGAAATACTGGTGGTGCTGGTTGTGTACAGAGAAACCAGTATCCCACGTGACTATCACGTGCCCACAGCCAGAACCGCGTCTCCCACTCTACTTGCCTAGCCATGTCCGATTCCGACTCTGGCTTTGATGACGACGATGATGAATTACTTCTTGGCCTTCTACGTGCGACGCAGACAAAAACTCAAGATGATTCTGTTCTAGGTCCTTCCCTGGATTCAAAAAACACCCATCTGCATACAGGAAATGCAAGCTTACCATCAAATCCAGCAAACTCCTTGAACTCGTCAAATGCTAATGATTCTGCTTTGCTCCGGGCTCAAGGAGAAATCTCAATTCTCAGAGCACAGCTCGAAGCTGCTCAACATGCCAGAAATGAAGAGATACAGAAACTACACAGCAAGATGGACACGGTCCAGAACTCGTCCCGGGAACACATTTCCGCTTTGAAACAGTCGGTGGATAAGCTTGAGGACGAGAAGAAGTTCTTGGCCAATGAAATCCGGTCTTTGTCCGGAACAAAACGACGGAAATACTCCAGTGCATCTGCAGTTTCCCAGATTCCTGCATCTGCAGAGATGGAGACCCAAAATACTCCCAGATTTGCAACTGCACCCAAAACGATGGGGATTAAAACAAATATGGATACTGGGAAATCTATGGCGATGTTGGGCCCGCCCAAGTATCAAGTCACTGACGATTGGTCCCAGCTCTGCCTGCATATATGGAACTACACCATCAACGGTGGAAGCGCATCCAGCTTGGATTTCCTTTCTCGGATATGTTTGGAAAAACCGCTATTTCTTGCTTCCGGGGGCTACGAAATTGAAACCAAGACCCCGCTCCTGCAGGCCATCTGGACGGTGTTGTTGGGGTTGAAACAGATGCGACTCGACGTGATAATAGAACGGTTCTGTCACGTAATCTTCGAGATGGTCTCGGGCCTTTTAGAGACCGGCTACTATGCCGGAGTGCCGTTTCTCGTGTCGTTGTTGTATGGGAGCATCAACTTCAAGAACTCGGCCGTGACCAAAGACTTAGCATTGGAGATTGTCCTACAGGTGTCCACATACCTGCACCAATTCCTTCACGTGTTGCAGGGAGAACAAGAGTTTGGAGACACCAATATACCGGAACAGACCCGGCTTCTCCAGCATGCCACCCTACTCTTTTGCTTTGATTTGTTGGAGAACACGGTTGTTATATGCACCCAGTTTGGTCCGTCCTTCATAGCGGAGATGTGGGCTCAAAACCGGCTCCAGCTCGATTTGATGAAGCAGATTCTCCCCGAGAACACCGAGAGGTTTGTTTCTGCTGCGCAGATCAACTTGGTGTACAATTTCATCGAGGTTCTCTCGGCATCGATGTCGGACGGAGAACTATATGGGGGATTTTGCAACCAGCCCAGCTCGGACCGACTGATCATCAAGTCGCTCATCAAGGTGCTTCTAATTGATATTCCGGCCAAAGCAGACTTTTCCTTTTATGGTTTGAACCGCATGATTGGCAATAACCACGACTTCTCGCTCCTTGAGCAGGCCATACCCAAAACAAGACCGGAAAACTTCGGCCCCGGGCTCGTGATGTTGCCCTTCCCCATCCGGCGACCAGACGTCTCGGAAAAAGACAAGGTGCACATGCTTTTGGCCCATGAAACACATCTCCTCACGCTCCGCTTGCACATAGTCAAGCTCCTCGAGTGTGTGGTTGTTTCAGGAGGCATGGACTTGTTGAATCTGAAGGAGAACATCAAGTCGTTGGTGCGTATCATTGGGTTTGAGCAGAACCTGGTGATTCATCAGCCTCGCGACCCAAATGTTTACATGAGGGTGGAGATCATCGGGGGCTTGATCCGGATCCTCTACTACATCATCGAGGAGCACAAGAACCTCAATGACTTGATCTTCCCCGAAACTCTCTATGAGGTGTTTGTGATTTTGATGCGCATAGCCTTTTCGTCGGACCTGCTTCTGGTGGAGGCACACGGGCTTCTTTCGGAGATCCGAAAACGGGGGATCACGGAAATCGGCGTCTTCAACCGGGAATGTGAGATGCGCAGCAGGGACGTGGCCCACTTTAACCTCCATGATGCCCGGCCCAATAAGTTTGCAGAGTTGGCCAATATTGAGGGAGATTTTGCCAACGGGCTTGAGTTTCCGTATGACGGAGAAACCGTGGAGATATCACGTGAAATCTTGGCCGTGTGTGTGAACCACGACGAAGCCGACAATCTCTACTATAACATGACCAGGAGTCAGTGAGCCATTCCATATCAAGAGGTTAGAATGATGAAGGAATGTAATTGCATTGTGATTGGCTGTGATGCAGTGGTAACTTATGCGTCAGATGTGATACTTACAAACCCAAAATACTCAAAAGACATCCATTGGACTCGATAGATGGGAGGAAACTGAAGTGACTATTTGATTTCCCTTGCATTAATCCTCATATGACCTGAAGATGGACTGTGACATCAATGGAACTAAGTTCCTGAGCTTCAAAGAAAGGAATCACCAGAAGTCAAAGTGTCACGTCCATTTCAACAGTATCAGCTCAGGGTGAAGCAATGAAAGGTAATGGGATACAAGAGTTTTATTTGTTATGGGATCCTTGAAGCATCAGATCATTCTACTCAAACACTACCAATACTACTACCAATACTACTACCAATACTACTACCAATACTACTACCAATACTACTACTACCAATACTACTACTACCAATACTAAATCTGGTAGACTGTCAGACTGCAGTGTCACCCCAGCTCCACTATGCGATCTCTAATATCACTCACAGTCACAGCCACAGAGCCGCAGCCACAGAGCCATACTTATACCACTTTACTCTCTACTAATTATACCACTCATACTAATTATTGTACTCATACTACGTATACCACGTATAGCTTCTGCTCTCTACTTATACTCTCTACTTATACTCTACTTATATTCTCTAGCTTTTCTAGTACTTGACTCTCTCTGCCTACATTCACTATACACTTCACTACCACATACAATATTACAATACTATATTATATTAACCTATATTAACCTATACTACTCTATACTACACTATACTACACTATACCTCATTATACTACACTATACCTCACTATAATACATTATACCTCACTATAATACATTATACCTCACTATAATACACTATAATACACTATACTACACTATACTACACTATACTACACTACTACTCGACTTATTACTACTTTATATTGACTACTCTTACTGACTACTCTATACTGAGTATACTATACTATACTACATGACTCTATGAGTACTTATACTTGCACTTAAACAGCACTTACACTTATAATTTTACTTACACTACACTACCACCTAAAGTGCCACTTCAAAACTGTTAGATTCGTGTTGTTACGTCAGGTAATCTGTTTGCTTGTCTTCAGTCATGCCGTGGGGTTTAATATTAAGTTATTGAATGAACGTAACCCTTTCCTTTACAGATAAGTATAATTTGTGAAATTATGATTGTGAAATTCTAGGAAGTAGAGGTAGAAGACTAATCATGATGACGCTAATGAGATGGACTATCGACGTGTAACGATATTGATTACAATTATATTAACTCAAAGTTAACATGTTATATACATTTTTGTATATTTATTAAAAAAAATATTAAGATTAAGACATAGTTTCATTTCTGAATTGTAATCTGAAATTCGGTTACATAAAGGATATCACTTTGTATAACTCAAGTGTATTTTGATCCAGTCAATCAAACATCTCGGAAGCCATATGAGTTGATCAGTATATTTGATTGTTCCGGGACTCAGTATATCTCTATACTCTAGTATATCAGTACTCAGCGTTCATTAATACAGTATATGTATAGTATCTTCATATATAGTGTAGTATATAATGAAGGTGATAAGTAGTGAGGGTATAAAGGAGTGTAATTAAAGTGTAATGCAAAATAGTCACTCGCTGATGGTTCTCCAGAGGGAGGAGAGGGCGGAATGGGCTACTTAATTAGTTGACAATGGCGTCGCCTAGTCACCATTGTTCTAGCACATCGCATTCCGTCCTGGTACCTACAATGGTGACTGAGGAAACGGCGCTATGGAATGGCCATTGTTGGGATCAGACGACGTAAGCTTTATAATTCGTCTATGGGTAGTGCCCTGCCTATAGTGGATCTAACAAGTATAGTAGTATAGTAGTATTGGTAGTATAGTATGGTAGTACTATAGTATAGTAAATATAGTATAGTCAGTGTAAGCAATTATGTAAGTATGCATGGAACGTTTATACTGTATTCTTATAGATATGTAGTCTTAGTAGATAGTAGAGTACCATTAGTAAGCTCGTATTCCATCTACATCCTCTACGCTCTAGTACTTATACTTTCTATCTTATACTTTCCACTTATACTTATACTCTGTACTGCTCTACTATTATTAGTCTCTACTTCAAATTCGATAGTAAATGTCTAATAGTATAATGTATGTATCATGTATTATAGGTATGTATGTACTACAGGTATCAGATCATAGTCAGTATTTAGAGGCAGCAGCCAGGTCAGTATCTATTGGTATAGTTATGGTTTCTGGTAGGTCTAAGGTGTCACAAAAATACAGTTCTTCATCTATTCACGGATGATACTTGATAGAGATTAGTCTAGTGATTATAGAGCGTTCATGACATGGTTAATAGTATGTGGGATAGTATAGTATAGTATAGTATAGTATAGTATAGTATAATATAGTACTATAGTAGTCGTGTAGTATGGTGCTACAGTAGTAATGGTAGTATAGTACTATGGTAGTGTTAGGTTCTTGTTGTTACATCAGGTACTCTGTTTGCTATGTTCATTCGCCGAAGATTCCCCAGAGGGAGGAATTAGGTTATTTAAGTAGTTGAAAGCGGGGTCGCCTAGTCAACCGTCGTTGCTAGGTGCTTCGCTCCTAATACTTGCCCGGTGGCTGTACCCAAAGGGGATATCTACCAACAAAGGGTGGTTGCTTTGCTAACCGATGGGTAATCGTAGGCTGAAATACCACCTGGGTCGTAGAAGACCGGTATCGGGACTGGCATAAAGAGTATTATATTACAGTATAATATGTAGATTTTTTTCGTAGACTATTAATAGACTATACTATATAATCCAAAGTAGTTTATCACAGAGTAGTACATTATGGAGTAGTGTATAGAGGAACACCATATGGAGTAATGTATCATAGAGTACTTCATTACAGAGTACTGGACTATAGGGTAATGATATATTTATGTAGTGATAGTATATATATATATAATAGTATATATAGGGCAGTAGTAGATAGTGTGTGGTATATTATACAGTTTATATATATTGTATATATAGTATATATATTGTATATATAGTGTATATATAGTGTATATATAGAATGTTAGGTTCTTATTGTGTCAGGTACTCTGTTCGCTATGTTCCTTCGCCGATGATTCCCCAGAGGGAGGAATTAGGCTACTAAAGTAGTTGACCGCAGGATCACTTGGCCAGCCGGTCGTTGCTATGTGCTTGCGGGAAGACTCTCCAAATTCATTCCTGGTACATCGTAAAGTGACCACTATATACTATACTACTGCTGGTAATACTAGTTATACACTACACTGCCACACTATATACTATACTTTAATACTACACTATACAACAATTATTTATACTAGTGATTCGACTTCATATGACTGATAGCTATCTATAAACTTACTACTACTATATACTATATACTATATACTACACTATATACTATATACTACACTATACACTATATACTATATACTACACTATACACTATATACTATACTATATACTATATACTATACTATATACTATATACTATACTATATACTATATACTATATACTATACTATATACTATATACTATACTATACTACTTGTTAGATTCTTGTTAGCACTAAATTACCTAAATTTGTATTCGTTGATGGTTCCCCAGAGGGAGGAATTAGGCTACTTAAATACACAGCGGGGTCGCCTAGTCAACCGGATGTTGCTATGTGCTTGGCTTTTCTATAATCACCATAGAGTAAAATTGGACAGAATAGCATACTGTATTGCTTATTTTTTTCTGACATACTAATATGATAAATAATTATGAGCACTGCTCCTGATATGGTATGCAATAGCTTGGCCGGAATTGAGGGCCGCGGCCGGAATTGTCCAGCTACAGGACCTCCAAAAGTCCACCACGCAAAGATTGTCGACTCAAAAATATGCATTGTAAAATCCGGAATTCCAGGATTCCAACAAACCTATTTTTACAAAACAGAAGTGAAAAAAAGGTCGTTTGCGTTGGGCCTTTTTGTGCTGGGGTAGCCTGGTGCACGGGTGTTTCTCCGCTTTCACAACCCCCGGTTTACCCCAGTTTTGGCCATCCTCATCAACCGTACTTAAATGCCATCTAACCTTAACCAATACCACATCGAGTCCCGTACCCAAATTAATAATTAGACCCATTAAGGAATGCAGATAAAGTACCGTGAGTATTAGCATAAAAAGAAATTGGTGTAGGTACAGTAGTGGATTATTTTTCAGTTGGAGCAGAGAGTGCGTAATCAGACATGGATACACCTCTCTGTTTACTGTGTTCATTCGCCGATGGTTCTGCAGAGGGAGGAGAGGGCGGAATGGGCTATTTAAGTGGTTGACAACGGCGTCGCCTAGTCAACCGTTGTCGCTAAGTCCTTTCATACTGCCTAATAACACGACTACTCTATGTTGAGCTTTACTATTCTTAGGTTCATGAACTGGAGCTGTTATGTCATTGGTTCCCAATGACATCCTATAGTTGTGGAACTTAAGTATTTATCTCAGTCATTTCTATTCCTATCTGTATCTATCCTATACTAAGAATCTTTTGAACACCCTGTTCTCAGACTGGCCTGGCTCTATATGATTCATAAGAGTAACTTCCTCTCTTGTTCGCTTAGTCCTTGTCTGTTGCCACCCACCCCCTTTTCTGTGGGGCGTCGACCACCGTTAGACTATTCCTGCATAGTATGAACCATTCACTGTTTCATCTGTCCTGCTTACATGCAGTCACATGGAACATGCAGTACATCAGAGATGTACTGATTCCTCATGTTCCAACACTCCCCCTCAGATGAAACACCTTTTATCTGATCCTCAATGATCACGTTAGATGCTGGAGGTCTCTCCAATCCTTTCGTAAGCAAATCTGCCAAAGTTCTCTCTGTCCCGACATGGTACACCTGCGATAAGCTCCTCTGCACGCATTAGGACACCACTGCGTATCTTCTCTCAACATGCCATTCTTGAACATCTTGCCAGGAACCAGTTCCAGTATGTTAGTATTGTCACGCCACACTCGCATTGTGTACTTCTCCAATTCTTTCATGAGATTCCTCAATCAAAATGCCTCTCTGCTGCCCCAAAGACCCAAATAGCCCTTGCTCTCCAGTAGACGCTGCTGTGATCCTTTGCAACTTTGACGACAATCAAACATGCCTCTCTGCTGCCCGAAAGACCCAAATAGCACTTGCTCTCCGGTAGATGCTGCTGTTGTCTTTTTACAACTTTGACGACCATAATATCGGATCTCTCATAAAGATTAGATAGACTCAAACACTTCAACATCTTTCTAGTCGATTGACACTTTGACATCTTTCTGATCATTATTCCCTTTCTGTAGTAGGTGTCTCACAGTCATGTGGGCTGCTCTCTTATGTTTCACCTCGACTTCCTTCAAATACCTTGACGATTTCAGATCCTGATAACCAATATCAGATCTCTCTGTATTTGCTGCGAGCATAATCCTTTTCCACAGCTATTCTGTATTCTGATCCTTCACACTTTCTTGCAGCTCTTCTCTGAGCACATCAAGTCTCACTTTATGCTGTTCCGGTGTCTGAATATTCCTAATCCCACCTTCACCAGCATACTCTCTTAGTTTCTTAATGTAATCCGCTAGATTCAGTGTTATCCCTCGACATCCGAATTCCTTCCCAAGAGTTTCTTCTGAGTTCCGAAGTCATTTTAGGCTTGATAGTACCCCTTGCACACATGAATAATATGATCCAAATATCAATATCTTGACAACGTATAATGCGATCCCTTCGAGGAACTTGTAAGACACTCACGCTTCTGATATGCATATCTTGAACCCATATCTCATGATAACCTTGTGAATGACCTCATGTCACACACGAGGGGCCTGCTTCAATCCAAGTAAAGGCTTCCTCTAACACTCCATTCCAGAATTATGTCGTGACACATATCTCTCTCACTGCTAAACCTTTGCTTCACTGCAATAGCTAAGTCCATTCTTAAACACACTCACCCCATCACAGCTGAGCGTATTTCTTATTAGTTAATATCTTCCTTCCAGAAGTTCTCCAAGACCACATGTCTTGCTTTCGCTAGACCATTATCCTTTAGTGCGAATACCCACTTGGCACCTTTCGGTTTCCGCCTTTCTGGTAATTCGACCAATTCAAAGGATCTGTTCGTATCATGAGCACCCAACGCTTTGTCACGCACTTCGTTCCAAAGTTCTCCTCAGACGCATGGTAATCTTTATAACACCTCAGGACATCTCCGACTTCATTCGGTTGAGCTTCTAGAGTCCGAACCCAATCAATCTCTAACAGATCGATCAGCGATGAATCAAACACCGCGCCAGTTCCATTTCTCTAATCTCGAAGTCTCACACACACGAATCATCGTCATCGAGATATACTCCCCCTGAAATGGCGAGTTGTTTGAGATAATTCTCCATTAACACCTCACGACGCTCCCCCTCAACCGTTGCTCCGACTGGGTAAACAACCCAGATCTATCGTCGCCTTGTTGATCTAAGGGATCTCGAGTTTATTTCAGGTTTCTGTGCTGCCGGACATTTCTTTGGCCAATTCCACATGCCGTCTCTTTCGGAGTACGGGTATCCTGCTCACAAACATGGACTAGTTTCCGATTCGAGTTTGACGCAGACAGTCCGTCTTCTTTGTCGGCGTAAGAGTTTTCAATACTCCCACTTTCTTCACTTCGTGCAGTCAGTCCGGTACATTTGGGCCAACATCAACACTTCTTGATAACTTTCATACAGTCAGACCATTACATTCGGCCCAACATCATTCTTTGATAAATCGTCGTGTGATTTGTCCTGTACATTCGGCACAACATCAACACCTCTTGATAAATCATCATACAGTCAGACCAGTACATTCGGCCCAACTTCATTCTTTATAAATCTTCGTGCAGTTGATCCAATACCCTTGAGCCAACATCCGCATTTTCTTTGATTTAGGGCAATGGTTCAGATAATGCCCCTTTTTAGTGAGTTTTCCATCCTTTCGAACAGCCTCAAGGATTGGTGCTTGTTTATTCTTTTCAAGAGTGTAGCGAAGTTCCAGTTTTGAGAGAAGCACTTCAGGGCTCATAACCTGTTGGACTTTACCGTTCTTAGGTCTATAATCTAAAAAGGTTATGTCTTTGTTCATTCTTTTGGTTCTTAGTTGTGCTACTAATTTGTACTAGAAAGTCCGTGATATTCTGGTTACTTGTGATACCGCTTAACCAAGAGCGGAATCCCCTCTATATATACCATTTTCACCTTGGACTCATTGCTCCTGCACAGGACTTGGTAATACATTGTCTAAAGTCAAACCTGACTACTCCTGACGCCAAGACCCAGTTACAATACTAGTCTGCACTCATGCGTTCCTCGGAACCTTATGAGGCTTGTCCAATTACGTTGTACTGCAGGTAAAACATTACCTGCATACACGGGTCAGCACATCTCACATGTTCAACATATATATATATATCTATGGTGTATGTTCGTGTGCATGTATATGTTTATAGAGTATGTATATGGTGTATGTTTATGGGTATGAGTGTACCATAGTTATTGGCTAAATTACATAAATATATTTGTTCTTTGAAAACTTCTTTATAAATAAGATTCATAATGTCATTATTCGGTCAGTTTAAAACTTCATTATTCATATACATTTGTCTTTTAATATCAGCTTTTGATAATTCCTCCTTGAAGACTAGTCCAGAATTACTGGAATAACCAAAGAATCCTCACCACCACTACTATTTCCATTCATCGTCACTACAATCGATCGTTACTACAATTGATACTTATAAGTGAAGTCAACCTCTTTTGCTCCTTGCAGAAACTCTTGGCCCTTTCTGAAATTGATCTAGAGTACTACAGTGTGCAGGAAGAAGTGACCGGAAAAAGGACTGACTTTGGAAAGCGACCGGGATGGTGTTTTAGAGGATTTCATGAAGAAGTCGAAACCAACCCGTTCTTGCCATTTTCAAGTGGTTACACATGTGGAGGGCTGGCCAAGACACTCACCAAGAAAATCCGCACTACCAAATATGCTTAAAGTGTAGGATAGTAGTGGAGTACAGTAGACTAGTATTCATAGTACAGTACTCATAGTACAGTAGTTTCCATGATATAGTAATAGAAAATGGTAGTGTTCCAAGATATAGTAATAGATGGTGGTGTACTATGGTACACAATTTTTGTCAACAGGACATCCAGTCGAACGTGTCTGTTCTTAGTTTACGGCAGTTCAAATGATGATGTATTAGTTACACAGATTAGGCGGAGTCAGCCTCGGACTTGAAGCCGTTGTGGAATCTTCTGGTCACGTGCTTCAAGTAAGCCATTCTACCGGTACCGGTGGTTCTTCTTCTCTTAGCCTTCAAAGCCCAGTTGTGGGATCTCATCTTAGCAGCAGGGTAGCCACAAGAAGCACAGGTCTTCTTTTGGGCGTGGAACGAACGCTTTCCACATCTCTTACATAAAACATGAGACTTGTTGTGTCTCTTTCCCATAGATGGTGTACCCTCTAGACGTTAGTATCAAGAACATAATTCACATAATTCCAGGAACAAATCTCCATAGCCATTAAAGTCGAGTGCCATTAATAAATCCGGTATTGCTTGATTACCAAGGATTGAAAAAAAAGCTTTAATTATTGTCGTGAATAAAAAAGTTTTAATTACTTGTCGTAGTGGGTTTGGTTCTTCGACACCCAATATTTCAATAATTTCTGAAATAATTTCTGATGAGACGTTCGGTTGGAGCAGAAGGATTTGTTTGGCTATGATGATTGTTTGGCCATAATGATGGTTTGACCATGATGCTTTTTTGGTTTTACATACTACCCATGTTTGCTGATTTGTTTGTAAAGTGAAGTGGATGAAAATTTGAAAGAGCCTTGATGGAGTGTGCGGGCGTGGGAAAATTTTGTGTTGCATGCACTCCCGCGCGTCACGTGCCATAGGGCTCCAGCCCTCACATTTGCACGCCTCATGGTCACGGCCCTCGCTACCTCACTCTTCCATACACTCCACTCCACCATAAACTCCACTTCACCCTACACTCCACTGTACACCATTACACCCCCATCTCCTACTATTACAAGTCTACTACAGTTTTTTTAGTTTTTGTTGGGGGGTTATGAATTAGATGCAGTCCCCATTTTTACTAAATTACTGTGACTGTACTTTACTGCCCTGAACTCAGCATAGTAGTAGAGTATGTAGTGTGCAGGACACTGTCAGTACACTCAATTGTCCAGGTAACAAGCACTTACATCATGGTACTATACATTACGGTATTATACACTATGGTTATACACTATGGCACTATACAAACGGTGTTATACACTACGATATTATACTCTATGGCACTATAGACTATGTTGTTATTCTTAGTTATGATACTTTGTTGAGAAAACAGCACTTGCTGTCTCTCTAGCACCGCAGCCACTCACGTGACTTTGGCCATGTGAAGGCTCACCCCAATATAAAAGGACAAACTCCCGCTATTTTATAACACCACCAAAAATATATATCAAGTGAAGGAGGACATGATGTCTCCTACACCAGACCACCAATATTAATTAGTGTAGAGGTACTGATGTTTACTAAGGACTTGGACCGTTGCTCTTCATACTTTGATCCTGTATATAATGCTGTGATCTAGACCGATAATCCTCTAGGCTCTGAAATTATACTACACTGAAATTTAGTCTACTTTTAATATTTCAATGGTAGTGGATTAGATTGAGAGGGGTTAATACAGTCTAAAGCTCATTGTGCAGAGTGTAGTGAGTACGTGTAATTCATATATATAGTGTGTCACTGTGCAGGACAAGGGCTTTAGTTGTAGTAGAGTAGAAACAGGTAGCTTATTGTGCAGGATAAACTCTAACAAAGCCTTCAATCTCAGTCTTAAAATACTGGTCTGTACTTTTCAGGGTGTACTGTAGTGGTGTAGTGCACACTATGTAGGACACAAATAAGCATTCAATTATTCACCATTACCTTTCACTTTAAGATGAGAATTTCTTTAAGCTGATATATATTCATTCAGGTATTAAAGGTACATTCTTTGTACATCTCTGATTGCCTAGAGAACTGTCATCAATATGTCTAGATACTAGTACTGCATGTGGCAGAGCAGTACTTTAGGAGAGCAGTACTTGCAGAAAAGAGTCAAATGTCTGGATTTTAAACTAGCTGTATAGTGGGCTGTAGAGGACTGTAAAGGACTGTAGAACAATTTCTGTGACACCAAAGTGTCCTGTCGAACTATTTTTCTAGTGTTCTGTTGACGGTACTGTGTAGTAGTGTGCAGTACTGGAGTCACCCACCTTAACTTATAGAACTACTATTAGATGTTTAGACTCCTGTGCTGATATTTACACAGTTTAGGGTATTTTATAATGATAGAGTAGGCCTAGTTCTTGGGATGGGGCCGGATCCGAAATTTCCGGAGGTCTCCAGTTCAATCCCTTCATTAATTGTGCCACCCTGCCACTACAAACTTTCCTAGTTAATTTTTTTTCCGTTCCAATTTACAAGAACCATAATTTATGACATCTGAAAGATCAAATTTTGACCGATAGCTTTAAAAAAAAATAAAAACACTACTTCACATTCCGGTACTGCATGCAGGCACTTGCTCTATATATATATAAACTTTTCTACCATCCACTATTCTATATCCATTTAATCTCCGGCATATAAACTCTGAATATACATTCTACCATACCTCGCTTTATCATTATTAGTCAGAACCAGAAAAATCCTAACTCCCTAGATTCCTACGGCAGTAGAAAATATAGTCAATAATATGAGAATAAGTCACATGGCTTATACCCCTAAATTTCTTTTGAAAAAAAAAAAAGAGAAAAATAAAAAAGGGAAGAAAGACACATAAAAATTATCTCTTTTCTTTCCAAAAAATAACATATTGTCACAGAATTGTACTCGAGCCGTAGAGTGGTGTTGTGTAGACTTAGGTCCAGTGTAATGTCCTGTATAGTGAGCTTTTCTGGTCACTACAGTTTCTTACTCTGAGCCATCACCCTTAAATAGACTCTATGAAATTGGATTAAAGTCTCGAAGCTTTGTAGGCGTAGTAGGGCCCTGAAAATATAGACCTGGACAGGTTGGTATGTGTGAAGGCCCTAGGTCACGTGACCTGATAAATATTTGCAGACGGATAGAAATATTTTGGGACCTTGTTCCGAATTCGGTAAAAACGTTTCAAAAATGAACATTAATCAACCTTCAAATTTTAAATGATGAAACTTTTAGAAAAATTTCAAGTACTTGGTTACATCATTATGAGATGTGTAGTATTCTCACATAGCTGCAAAATCAAGACAAAAATGGGCACCAAAAAACAAAGACGACACTAAAAATACAAAACACCAAAAAAAAAGATTAAAAAGTTCAAAAAGTAATTAGGCAACTACAAAGTGACTCTGAGGCCAAATAAGTAGAATTTCCAAAGAACGTATGTTTAAAAGTATGGAATATGGTGTTAAGTTGGGGAACGCACGACCCTTATGGATTATAGTCAGGTGCACCCTGTTCACTCAACAATACTCATTTCGACCAAAAATTATAGGTTAGTGTCAGTTTTTTATAAAAACTTATGTATTTGAACAGGTAGGTATAGTCTAATCCCATTGGTATTCTTTTTATACACTACTATATCTAACTTACACTCCCCTACATTTCCTGTACACTACTCGAATTCCAAATTTCACTAAATTCACTACTACACTACACTACGACACTGTACTATAGCCCAGAACATTTAACTAAATTTCCTAGTTTTCACTACAATACAGTGCAATACAGGGTACTGTCATCGAGGTAACTGTAATAGTAAGTGTGGTGTAACAGTAAGTGATAACAGTAAGTGATAACACATGGGAATGTCTTAAATATGTTTTCATGGCCTTCTATAGACACTAAGTAGTGTTCTACTACTACAGTCTTATGAACATGAAAATGGTAGCTTGAGTATATTATTGAGATGACTCGTTAGAGATTCTAGCACTGCCATGAACAAGTTCTTACCACACATTCTAATACTTAACTACACTCTACTACTACACTCTAATACTTCATTATACTACTACATTAATATGCCACTAGACAATACACTACACTACACACTATACTACACTGCTACACTGCTACACTGTATGAAGCGATGGGATTCGTTAGAACACATGAGGACTAGAGTAATGATTTTCAGTATAATGATCTTCTGGATTTGTAACTCATGACTACTACTACTACTACTACTACTACTGACTACTGACTACTACTGACATGGTATAATTGTAAGTAGAAATTAGTCAGCAGCTATGTATCAATCAGTAACTAGTCATGTGATATTAGTACCCAGTATCCAGTGGCCATTGATGGCTGGTAACTAGTAGTATTGGTGTGTAGTCAGGTACTAGTCACGTATCTATATTACTATAGTAGTAAGCAATAACGATCACAACTAGAAACCAATTGAATCACCAATTACTATAAAGCACTTTATCGCACTTGCTTATTGCACTGGCATCAATGGATGGTACTAGCAGGGGCAATGTCGTGTAGTAAAAAGGAAGGGTATACTTATAGTAGTAGTAGTAGTAGTAGGGCAATACTTCTTTAGTACCAAGATTAGTGTGAAGTCAACTCTTTTTATATTGGGATTTAAACATACACCAAATCACCACTTACCATACTACCCAAGTCATTCATATAAGTCTTAGGGTCTACTTGGTATAGAGTATATGGCCAAAATGACTGTAATACACCCATTTTCTGTTGGAAGCGGATTGCTCCAAAAAGATGGAGCCTCTTAATATATGCAACACATTATAGATCCTATAAGTTATAAGTCCTGCTAGCATAGAAATCTAGACACAAAAGAGGGGATGGACATGACCTATGATAGTATAATAGTATAGTATAATCAATGTAGTGGCAGACTTCTTTTCAGAATGGCCTGGTTCAAAGGGTCTGAATGAAAAGAAGTTACTTGGTCAGGAAGTACTGGTTAGGAACAAAGTAATGGGTACACAAAAATATACTCTTCTGCCGAAAGTACAGTATTAATCCTACCAGTATTAGTCCTACCAGTATTAGTGTAGAAGAGCATTCCTAATACTACTATTACTATTTAGAGACCACTAATCATACTATTTAGAGACTACTAATCATACTATTTAGAGACCACTAATTATACTATTTAGAGACCACTATTATACTATCTAGAGATTTGTTAGATTCTTGTGTTACGTTTAGTACTAAGTCATCTATTTTCGTTGATGGTTCCTCAGAGAGAGAAACCAGTGCGGTTTATATAACAATTGAAGAGAAACGTGGCATCGAAAAACTCTTCACCAGAACAATGGTGATGATTGTTTTGGCATCTTCGAAAAACAGGCCATCATTATCGATGGCTGAACGTCGTGATACGGAGTTGGCAATGGCCCTTGTTAGTATCGGGCAGAGAGACTTCATAATACCTCCATAGGTAGATCACTACCTATGGTGGATCTGACAAGATTACTATTATACTATTTAGAGACCACTATTATACTATTCAGAGACTACTAATAAGACAGGTATAGACAATTTAGACTATAGAATAATCTGTGCAGAGCACTAAAGTTGACTAGAGAAGACTACTAAAAGAGAAGACTACTACAGACTACAAAGTAAATATGAGTAGAGAGTCTGGACTAGCAGAAGACTCGATTAGAGTAATACAGAGTACCCCAGAACCTAGTACCAGGACCAGATTATATACTAGTACTAGGTAGAAACAACTTTCTACTTCTAAAAGTCTGCTTAGAGTAAAGAGTAGGGTAAAGAATAAATACACTAGTCGAGTGGTCATAAACATCAATTCACCTGCAATTTAGGTTTTCATATGGCACACCATTACTGGCTTCCATTGGCTTACTACTTCAAGGCATTGGCCGCGATCCTGAGGATCGGAGTAAGGTAGCCGAAACCAACCAAAGATGAGATCTCGGCAAGAAGCAAAAGCAGGCCTTGCGTGAGTTGCAAGATAAGAGGAAGAATATCCTCCACATTACGCCGTTGGTATTGAGCGCTCCGCTTGTTCTTGCTGACAACCTGGATCTCGTCGTCTCCAACCATATCTTGCAAGGGCATACCTTCAATGTCTGCAATCTCCTCCACCTTCTTGAGAATAAGCGAAGTGTACTTCTTGATGATCGCCATAACCTCACCTGGATTATCAGTCACATTTGCCTTCTCTTGTGCTCCTCCTCCCAGCATGGCTGTACTCATTTTGCCCCAGATATCCTCCATGAAAGAAGTTTCGCCTTCTGATTCGGGACTTATTGGCCCATCATCACCACCCCAGGGAAAACCGTCTTGGGCTCCTCCTCCCCACCCACAGACTTCTGGGTCGCCTTCCTCGTCTGCGCCCGGAACAGGTGGTGGCGGACCATTGGCTCCTGCTGAACATGCTCCTCCTGGACATGCTTTTGGAGGGGGAGGGGGAGGGGGAGCTGGAGGTCCAGGGGGCGCATCGGACAGTGGTATACCGGACAGGCCCTTACCGAGCGGGGCCATACCGAGCGCGGTCATAGCGGGCAGGGCCATAACGGGCGGCATAACGGGCGGCCCCGCTGTGGCTTTGTCTGCGGGGTCTTTACGACGGTTTCTGTCGCCAATATGACCTGCCAAAGTGCTCAGCGCAAGCAAAAGGGAAAAAATGTAGTTGAATTGCATTTTGTGTTTTTCGATGGACTCAACAACGGGCTCTCCACCGCCTTTTATATACCCTATACCCCCTGATGGGCTTGGTGTATTTGCTGTCGATCAGGCAGTTGAGGGTAAGTTGAGTTCGGTAAATGATCAGCCAAAGGAGGGTAGTATTCACCAAAGAATAGTAAAGGGTAATATTGCTCAGATGGTATTGATCAGAGACTACCAGAAGGTAAGTTCAGTATGGGAGGTAATTCAATTGTCAGGACAGTCGAGTTAACTATTCAGGTTAACTGTTGGTTGATCCCAAGAAGTCTGCAATTGGGGAAGGAAGGAAGGGGAAGGGACGGGAAGGAGCATTTGGACAATCGGATGCAAGCTCACTATTACCAGGACCGTTTCTATGATCACATGATCTTCAGGTAATATAATAATAGCCCAGAATTATAGGACACCAGGATATCTGGCAACAGGGGAAAGGATAGCAGGGTACCAGGATTTCAGGAGTTCAGGAATCCAGGATCTTCAACATCTAGAATACCAAAATGATGGTCATACGATAATAGACCATAGGATAATAGGGCAATGGAAAGTCAAGACTAGAATACTAGGATTTCCAGTCTTTTCGGTAGTTCCAGTCCTCCCAATATTCTAGTACTTTCAGTATTTCCAGTGTGCAAAGGATCTTCATGATCTTCACTGGACAGACTCACTGGAAGGTATTGACTGGGCCTTGACTGAGCCTTGACTGAGCCTTGACTGAGCCTTGACTGAGCCTTGACTGAGCCTTGACTGGACCTTCGCTGGAATGCACTGGTCCTTCACCAAAGAAGACTTGGAAGGTTCTTTGGATCTTAGCTGGCGACTTTGAGAAACTAGAGCTGTCCTTCCAATCACATTAGAAGTATTTAGCCCCACACTTGACTTCTGTCTCTGAAAATTGCTCCACTTGCTCTTCTGGTAAGATATGCACGGACTGCATACACCACCCTTAATTCAACCCCAAAGTTTATCTTCTCCATCCCATTCTTAAGCTTCACGACCCGAGCCAACATATTCTTTATATGAAGAAGTGTCTCGAATACCATCATGATTGACCAATTCCAACTTTGAAGCCACATTTTTGTTCATCTTGGATCAGTTTATCACACTTTCTCCAGTCACGTGTCTGCAAAAGCCAGCCAAAAGCCAAAAGCCAATATTAAGCAATAGCTAATCAGACAGAAGCTAATAATCCGCATAGCTTAATATTGGCTTAAGCTATTTGAACATTCACTTAAACAGGTCATTCAATATTTCCAATTTTTGGGGTTATCAAAATTCGGAAACCCAATTTCCAGCTTATCACCTGGATTTCTCAATGAGTCAATCTCTTGAAAAATTCCGGATTCGGAGACACTTGGCTTTTTGGAGGTTGACATTTCATGATGGTGGGGGTGGAGCGGTCGTGCATTGCACAAAAAGCGACTAGTAAAACCCCCCGTCATAACATTTCGCGGCGCGTTTCGCGTTGTTTGTTTAGACTCGATCAAAGCCGCGTCTAGCGTGTCTGCTGCTGCATGAAATCTGCTCCACAGAATATTCTCATCCACTTCTCTTGATATTTCAGCAACTCCTTTCGAAGAGTCTTTGAAACAAAAAAACTCAAAAAAAAAACTTCTAAAAAGAAGCCCAGATGTCTGAGTCCCAGTTTCCGCCTTCGTCGCCGCTTCTTGCTGCGCCAGAGCATAATGACCCGTTTGCATCTCCTCTCCGCAACAAAAACCACAATTTTCAGAAATCCTTCGTCCTCGACGATTCTAGAGGTAGGGACAATTATCCCACGCCAAACCCTTCGTCGACTCTAGGTCGTTCTTCCTCGCCCCAAAGACACGAAGACGATTTGGAATCAAATGAAGCACAAGTCTCAGTCCAGGTCTCAAACCAGGTCTCAGACCAGACTCCAAAGAGCACCCATGATAATAAGGCTGATGGAGTTTCCATTAATAAAGACTTCAATATCGTCAACCCACATTCGCTGGTGTTGCGTGTACCTTTGGTCAAGTCCCCCTTGACTATTGGCCGCAGCTCTCGGTCCTGTGATATTCACCTTAACAGAAAGGGAAAAGTGGACAAGAGTGTTTCCAGAATCCACCTCAAAATCACCCACTCTCCAGATTCCATGGCCTTGTCGTGCATCGGTTATAATGGGTTTGGAATCATTATTCCTCGGGTGTGTCACGTGAACAAAGACCCCGAGAGTTCCGATTCTAGTCCCGTTTACCTGCTTCGGGAAACAGGAAAGCCTCTTGTGGCCAACAATGTGTCCAAAACCATCCACTTGGACTACCAGCACACGGAATTCTATGTTTCACGGGGAGAAACTGTGAAAATGCCAAGATTTCCTAACGTCTTGGTGCAGATCGGGTCTTCAGTCTTATTGGTCAATCCAGATGATTGCGATGAGGAATTGACCGATGATGAATCCTCTAAGGATAAGACGAATGGAGTTGAGACCGAAGAGAAGGAGATTGAAGTTGAGAATAATGAAAGCGAAGTCGAGACTAGACAAACTGAAGTCGAGACTCCCTTGACCATAACCTCTTCAACCCCAAAAACCCCTCTGAAGTTCCGCAAATCCATGGAAACCCCCTCTACTTTTGAAAGCACTCCATCAAAAGGTTCCAGAAAGCCTTTGGGCGAAAAGTCATTGAACTTGCCCGAAAAACAAGGAAAAAGGAAGATCCAGAAAGAGCGTATGGAGAAAGAGAGTTCGGTGGAGGTCCAATCTGCTCCTTCTGTTACCGTGGAAAGGAGAGCCCGCAGCGAAGAACCACCGCTCAAAAAAGCCAAAAATGAAAAGGCCATCCATGATGCCAATGGTAAGTTGATCATCGACCACGAGAGCATCAATGGACTCCAGAATAGACTCGAAATCGAGAACATCCTTATCAACCACCTTGCCTTTTCCCGGCTTTCATCCACCCCCGCTTCGGTCTTGAACACCATTCTGGTGGCCGTCACGGAAATCTCGCTTCCACAACTCAGAGCCATTCTCCACAACGTCCCATGCATCGGCGTCATCTATAGACTGGGCAAAGACGCAGCTGGGAAACCCTTGGAGGAAGAGTACTACTACATGCCAGAAAACGACCAGGACCCGGAGAGAAACCAGCTCGTATCGCTGATAAAGGGCCATGGCGGTTTGCGAGCATGCAGGAGAACCCACAAGCAGTACTATTGGAAAAAGCCTGCTCCCATCAAGAAGTGATTCTTGAACCTTTGCATTATTCAGATCACTGTACCAACTAGACCAATAAATTGTATTGTATTTCCGTTCATCCTCCTCATTTTTTTCCAACCTTTCATCTTTAAGCCTTAGCTTTCCTCTTCTTTTGAGTTTTGGAGTCGGGCTCTAATTTCACAACCGTGGTTTCGAGCAGTCTCTTACTCACCTTGATTACCCCATCAGAAGAGGTCTCCTGTATATCATGCTCATGCTTCACCACCACTCCATCCACCTGATTCACCCCATTGTCGAGATCAGAGAGATCCGCTGCAAACATAACCAGCTGGGCCCATCCTGCATACGGGCCAAACAAGTCTTGGAGGTGTTTTCTGACCTGGTGGTATGCCTTGGGCGTCTTGGGGCCTTTAAAATTGTAGTCACGTGTGGCAATCTGCATCACATGCGTATCCACAGGCACCACATCATGCTTATCCAAAGCCATAAGACATATGCAGTCCGCCACCTTGGGTCCCACTCCTTTAAGCTGAAGGAGATACTCGTGGGCTTCTTCGTAGCTCATTGTGCGGAGCTTGTGCAACGATTCAAGCGTGATTCCGGGCACTTCCTCGTCCACAAACATCGCTGCAGTTTGCTGAATGTATTTGGCCCTGTATCCAAAGCCAAGGTCCCGGAGTTTCGCCTCGACTTCAGAAGCAGCGAGTTTTTGGGGTTGTGGGAATGAAAAGTGCTTGGTTCCCTCGAATTCCCCAATGTAGTCACCGAATTCGGTGCACAAGGCATCGCACATCTTGGAGATGCGCTTCACGTTATTATTGGACGAGCAAATAAACAGCACCACCGTTTCCCATGGATCCTGGCGCAACATTCTTATACCAGGGAAATGGATGAAGGACGTGACTTTTCCGCTGGGGCTGTGTTTTTTCTCGATGCTGGTCCAAAACTCGTATAACGACTCCACATCCACAGCAAGATTGAAGTAATCCGTGATAAACTCAAGCGGATCCGGATTAGTGCCGACAGCTGGAATGTTTGCATAGTGGAGCTTCTCCTTATCCTGTTTGAGAAGAATGATTTGGTCTGGAGCAGAGAAACTCCACACATTATTGATATTCTTCCATCGGAACGTCTGGCCACACCTGAGCACTCTGGCGAGCGAGAGTTGGCGGGAGGTGAGGGGAATCAGTTTCCATACGAAATCCACCGTCATGATAATCAATTTTTGGTCTTTATATTCCGGGGTTCTTGATATTCCAAGGTGTTTGCCAGATGCAATCTAAAGATGGAGATAGACGTGCAGGCCAGTCAAGACGCGCGATGGGTTTCCAAATGCGGTTAATGATCTGCATCAACTAGTCTTATCACTGATCAGCCATAAAATCACCAAAAAAAACAAAAGACTTGGAATTTCGAGTCGGAATAGAATTCAGTAGGTACAAAATGTAAGCCGGAGATTCCAGAGAAATATTTGCGTAATTCTAGTGAAGTAGTCACGTGAATCAATGATAGACAGTTCAATTTCGGGCTCGTAAGCTGTAGTCGCGTCAAAATCGGCTCAAAAGTATTGTTCGTATTGGCAAGCAGTGCTGATAGTCTCACTTTATGACCATCTTCAGCTATCACAAGGAACTTGAAGCTTAAATGGTCTTTTTTTTCATTATTCCCTTTTTAATCCTTGGACCGCATCAAATTGAACTCTTGGAGTTATGACTTGATACACCCCTTTATTGTTCCATAAAACATGACTAGCCTCATTACAGTTTTTGGTTGTAAGTCTCACATCTGAATGTTCATATCCATATCTTCAAGCTATGGAAACTATTTAGCTTTACCCGGCATCTCCTTAAAAAGAGACATAAAGGAACGAAACATTTCTATTAGAAAGCGAGTTAGAAAATAGACCAAGGTATGTGCTAACTTGTCCAGTATATAATCAAGTTAGAGAACATCTGTTATGTTCTGGATACGTCCAGTACTCTGTTTTAGTGTGTTTATTCGCCGATGATTCCTCAGAGAGGAACCATCGCACCTTATATAGACTGGTCCGGCATAGTGGAATAGAGGTCGTATTGAGAGCCGAAGGCCGCTCAACATCTGATCGACCAGTGCAGGGTTTCAACATCCACATGGGTAGTACACTACCCATGGAGGATCTAACAACATCCATCATAGAAACAAGCTTGGAAGCCCTGAATAGAATTAAGTAAAAAGTCAATTCCAGGACTCATCCGTACATCTCAGAGAACAAATAGCTCTATTTCCAAAACATTTGTAGAATATTTACCACTCTTTAATGTTTTGTATTGTCACTTGGGGCATGGTGGGAAAAGTGGTTGCAAATCGCACAGGGGGAAAGGGGGAGACTTTATAGTTTTCAGGAGCGGGGAAGAAGTGCCACAAAAACAAAACCACAAATATATAAAGCACCCACATTCCACAAAAAGCACCTTTTTTTTATTCCCCTTTTTCATCCTTTTTTTCTGTCTAATGGCTGCAATGCATCCTCACAAACCGCTGCGAAGTACGAAACGTCGCTGAAGCCTCTCGCGCGTCTGGCTACATGCACTACCGCTGAATCACACTATTGAAGTGTTAGACAGGCACGTGAACATAGACCTTTAGATCAAAGACCAAGATCAAAGACCAAGTGCCATAAAATTACAAAATTTTAATACTTTAAAGTTGAGAGACACTTAATACTGCATAGTCTGATTTGACACAACGCTACTCCATGGAACAGTGTCCGCTCTGCTTCAAAAGCTTCCCCCTCCGGATCATAGAACGCCATGTCAATACGTGTCTAGATACACACGAAGCGCTGCCAGAAACGAAAACAGGAGAGGGTGACGTGACGGAGCTTGAAGAGCTACTGAGAGCCACATCCATGCAGAATGCAATCCCTAATACCCAATTGAGTCCGAGTTCCGAAGGAAGGCGAAGTGAAGCCCCAAGAGAACCGGGAAACGTGTTTGCAGCACTAGGGCTTAGAAGCAGCCAGAAATCTCAGGATAAGACGAAAAAGGCCAGTGCCACGTTGACAAGTATCTTGATAGCTGAAAAAAGACTTAAACGGAAGCAAGAGGTGCTTGAAAACCGCATCAAGCGACGGACTTTGGATCAGTCAGACACCCAAACTACTGAAGAGCCCCAGAAAGCTGATCAAAATGGCACAACCGATCCAAGAATTGATCCCAATAGCGTTGACACTAATGGCATTGGCCCGAATGAAACCGACGTGAACGGGAAGAATGACCCGAATGGACCAAGGGAACAGCCAAGCCTTTTATCTGCTCCGAAAAGCACAGGAAGCGAAGCAGCTCAATATTTACAGCTAAAAAGAGAATCGGAACTTCCTCTTGCGCAAAGGCTTCGACCTCAGTCTTTAGCAGACTACTTTGGCCAAGAAAAACTCATGGGCCCAAACGGGGTGTTGAGGAACTTGATCCAGTCGCCTAATATCCCCTCATTCATTCTTTGGGGCGTTCCAGGGGTCGGAAAAACATCCTTGGCCCGGATAGTGGCTAAAACCTCCGACCACAAGTTCCTTGAACTTTCGGGTGCAGACAGCAATGCCAAGAAACTCAAGGAAGCCTTTGCACAGGCCCAAAACGAAAAGTCTTTGACTGGACGCAGAACTATCTTGTTTCTTGACGAAATCCACCGCTTCAACAAATCCACCCAGGACTTGCTCCTCCCCGTGATAGAAAAAGGCACCGTGGTGGTGATTGGGGCCACCACAGAAAACCCCTCGTTCACCTTCAACAACGCCCTTCTTTCCCGGATGCACACGTTCGTCATGGATCCGTTATCGGAAGAGGCACTAGTGAAAATCCTCAACAGGGGCCTTCTCTTGCTCAACAAAACAAGGAAGTTTGTTCACCATTTGCACCTTATAGCATTGGACAGGAGTGCCATTGATCACATTGCTAAGCTCAGTTCGGGCGATTCTCGTGTGGCTCTCAACATTCTCGAGTCCATAAATGCTTACCTATCTGGGCTTCAGGTCAAGCAATTTGAGGTGACCGAAAAAGACAAGGAACGTATCTCCATACCTCAAGGCAAGATTGGCGTTATTCGGGTCTCCCAAGAGGATCTACAGCCGCTACTTAGCTCTCGAAACTACCACCAGAAGTACGATAGGCAAGGCGAAAACCACTACGACACTATTAGTGCGTTCCACAAAGCCGTACGGGGCTCCAATGTCGATGCAGCCATTTTCTACTTGGTGCGTATGCTTAAAGGCGGAGAAGACCCTCTATTTATAGCACGGAGAATGATCATCATCGCCAGTGAGGATATTGGGCTCAGAGACTCGTCGTGTTTGCCGTTTGCAATAGCGGCCATGGAAGCCATCCAGTTTGTGGGGATGCCCGAAGGGGAAATTGTGCTTGCACACTGTGCAGCCAAATTGGCCCGCGCTCCGAAATCGACCAAGTCCTATAGGGCTCTCCGAAAAGCACAGAGTCTTATTTCAGAAAACCCCGAGGCCATGGCCGCTCCCATTCCTCTCCACTTAAGAAATGCCCCCACAGCATTGATGAAGGACCTTGGGTATGGACACTCTTACAAATACAACCCCAATTATAAGCATGGAATCGTGAAACAACAGTTTATGCCTGTAGGACTCGAGGATGTGACGTTGGTGGAAGATACTCATTTGGGAACGCAGATAGACTCTGATGTTGATTCAAAGAAATATGATCAGGCAGATAAGGACGAGCAGAGGTACAATGAATACAAGCGGTGGAAAAAGACCGAAAGAGCCTATGCAGTAGAAAAGCCCGAACTCTACAAGAAAGCGCCAGGGATGCCGAATTTAACCTCTGAGGGAGAGCGAGCAATGTGCTACGATGAGAACTTGAGCAGAGACGATCAGCCGGAATTTTTTGATGGCACAGAAACCGATATCCATGTTGTATCCGATTACGAAATATAAATGGTGAAATATTGGGGGGGTTTGGACATCTAAAGTTTCTCTCCTAAGTCATTGAATGGGTATTGATACTGCTTCTGAGCATCCGGGGCCATTCGTGAAGGCCTGCTGATGGCCGGTCGTCTTTCTCTCCAGAAAACAATGGCTAGGCCTGCACAGAGGTACAAGAGCCATACACCAAAGAAAGCGGCGGAGATATAACACTCCACCAAAACCGACTTCTTGGAGGCCAGGAGAAGCTTTTGAAGGACTCCCACCGTCTCATTGATGGTGTTCACTTCAGAAGGCGAATAGGAGAGCAAATTCATAAGTCGGTCTTTTTCATAGATTTGCGGGGCATCTATACGAGTATTGTTCTGGATCCAAACAATACCTTTCTTGATGGAATCGATCTTCCTGCCCACTGTGCAGTACACAATGGTTTCAAAGGGTTCGGCGAGGAAGGAGGTGCCGAAAACAGAGAAGATGGTGTCATTAAGCGAGGTTTGAAATGTGCTTATGGCATCGACTAGTTCTTCCGAGTGGGAGTGCACTCCGCCTAGGAGTTTAGTGTTGATGACCAGGGTCAGGTTATTGACTGCTTCCTGTACCGAGTTGAGAAAATGCAGGTTTGCAGTGGAATCGGTGGAGTTGGAGCTGGAATTCGTGGAGCTGGTGGAGTTGGAATAAGTGGAGTTGGTATACGTTGAAGTGGTGAAGTTGGTGGGGTGGAAGTAGGTGGAGTCGACAACATAGGTGGAATTGGCGAAATTTGGATTGGAATTGGTGGAATTCAAGTTGGTGGAGTTGAAATAGGTGGTGGAATTGGGACTTGTGGAGTTGGTGGAACTGGAATTCGAATTCGCTAAGTTCCTGGAGATGGTGGAGAGTTGGGACTGCATGCCGCAGATAAGACAATATTGCACAAGTGCAGTGATGGCTCCAATTAGAGCCACGCCAAGAACACTCATGAGATTGGAAGTGGTCATGAAAGAAATTAACCAGAGGGTGCGTGGCTTGAAGTTCCGAACCAAGTACCGCATGACGCCATACTCATGGGTCTGGAGCGCATTTCCTATATCCACCGGGGACTCTCTGAAACTGAGCTCGTTCAATAAGTTGCCCCAGCTTTTGTTTTTGAGAAAAGAAAGTACACAGGAGACAAGAATCACCAGAACCGTCAAGGTGCATAGGCCAATGGCAGCATAAGTGATTGATTTTTGGAAGTCACTAAGTGCTCGAGCAAGAAGAGTGTCGAGATGTGAACATGGCGAATACGAGGGTTTCTTCGTGGCCAATTCTGGAAGCGTGAAGTTGGACAGCACAGAGAAGCTCTGTTCCAATTGGTTGGAGAATTTCGTCAACGGCAAGGTTAAAATATCCGTGACATTGGATAAGATCACGGAGAAGTTGGGGATTTCATCGGCCAACGCCTCGATTTTCGTCGTATATTTGGTCAGAATGTGGATATCGTTGAGGTCTGAAATGGTGAGGTTGAGTTTGTTGACTGCACTTGAAATGTGGCTGTTATCAGAGGAAAAGAGGCTTTTGATGGCATCTACACCTGCAATGATGGTGTTGATGACGGATGATACCGAGGAAAGTGCTTCCTGGAATTTATCAATAAAGCCATTGACCACAGTCTCAACGGCCTGCGTGATCTCCCTCAAAATATCAGCGACCAATTCCAAAATGCCCCGGATTGTTGCAGTCAACAAGCACGTGAGTGTGCCGAGGTAGATGTCGATGAAAAAGGCAATTAGGCCTTTGATGATGACCACCATGGCCAAAAGTAGAAGCCGGGCCGCTTTCCACATCTGGTCACAGAATCCTTGCACCAAAAGAGCAACCACCTGGGCCGTCTTTTCAGGCACCTGGTCCGCCATAGCTCGGGCCTTCTGCACCTCCTGGCACAAGACCATGGCTGCAGCCCGGTGGGTTCCCAAGGTTGTGGCTAGCGACTGCATGGAGAGATATAGGCGAATTGTACCAAGCATCAAGAAAAGAACATACTGGTTGACGATGCTCTGGGAGAAGATCTCCCATTTGCTAAGGTACTGTCTCATGGAAAAGGGAATGATCAGAATGAGACAATCAGAAGGAATTAAGACAATCAGAAGAGGGAAGAAAGAGTCGGAAGAAAGTGCCTATGAAGATGCAACCTTTTGGAAGAAGCTGAATTGTTTCAGAATAGTTACAGGCTGTTTTGTTTCAGATGCCAGCTGACTGTTTCAGAATCGGCCATATGTTTAATATGTGGTACCTTGCAATTGTGCAGTACACATGAGGAACCGTTTCAAGATTTGAGATGCGTGCGATCGACCTCATGTGTCATGGCCAGTGTTTCAGAGTTCTGCCGCACCGTTTCACAAGGACAAAACATGAAACATGATGAAAATCGACAGTCACGAAAAAGATGATAAAAAATCGGACAGATGCGAAACCGACAGTCACAAAAAGAAACTCATGATGAAAACAACAATGAGTGAAAATCTGAGATCAGTGGGTGGACGCGGTCACGTGATCCAGTCATGAGTCGAGGCAAAGACTAAATTTCAAACATGTTTTAATATGTGCAGATGAAAACAACAGTACGAGAAAACAGGCAGACTCAATTGACTAAGATTATCGAAAAGTTGCATCGGAAGAGTGGGATGGGGAAAAGGTTAGCAAAAGTTATTGTTTGTGCCTGCATACAGGCGCGCGAATGGCAAACATCAACGATAAACGGAGACAAACTTTTATTAACCACACACCCCCACAATGTCTGAACAACCCAAGGAAGAAAAGTCCGACACCCACATAAACCTCAAGGTCAGCGACGGTACCGCGGAGATCTTTTTCAAAATCAAAAAAACCACGCCCATGAAGCGTTTGATGGAGGCCTTTTGCAAGAGACAAGGTAAATCCATGGAGTCGTTGAGATTCTTGATTGATGGAGCTCGTGTTTCGCCCGACAATACGCCCGAGGATTTGGACTTGGAGGACGGAGACGTCATTGAGGCCCATAGAGAACAAGTCGGAGGATGTTGAGAGGCTCACATATCTGTGTTGGAGCTCAAAACAAGAGCCCCTTGGCTTTGGGCCCGACAGCCGTCTATATATAAGCAATAAAAGTCCACCAATAGATGAGTAAGTGTATGTAGGACTAGGGCTAGTGATTTAGTCAACGATTATAGTTGCCCAAGATTTAGTTGTGGTGTTGTTGTGTTGAGTGCTGGCACATGCAGGAAAACACATCGATCCGATCTCACCCTCAAGCACCAAGCACCAATACAAACTCTTACATTAAGTACACATACATGAACCAATGCATTTAGGGATACAGAGCATGTTTATATGTAGGTGATTACAGTATTTACATTTCTAAAGTATTTTATTGAATTGTATTGATATTTGGTGGTCAGTTTAGTGTATTTAAAGTGTATTTTTTGTATGATTGGTGTGTATTTTATGGTGGTGAGTATTTTGTGGTGGTGAGTATTTTATGGTGTGGTGAGAATGCGGATACACAATTAAATGTTGATGTGAAGAGGTCTCAAAATGAGCCAACGGGCTACTACAATTGTTCGTGTGCGCGCAGATCTGGAAATCTCAATGGACTCCACTCGCTAAAAAACTGACATTGAGCCAATTGAACAACCAATTGAACAACCAATTGAACAGACAACTGAACAGCTAGTTGAACCAATTGAACCAGTTGAACTACACCAACTGGGGGATCAAGAACAAGCAGTCCTCCTCCAACATCACCCACCCACTCTTTCACTCTAACTTCACACCTACTTCTTCTATCCACTCTTACACTCTTCTTTACTTTGCTTCTACTTCTACTTCTACTTCTACTCTTCTTTACTTCTACTCCTACTTCTACTTCTACTTCTACTTCTACTTCTACTTTACTTGTTACTTGTTACTTGTTACTTGTTACTTCTACTTCTACTTCTACTACTACTACTTGTTTTGTAGAGAAGGTTCAGGAGTGTAAATGAGAGTCTCGTAGTATAAAGTGTATTGTCTGAGGATCTAGCACCATGTAATGATCCAATACCTACCGATCACATTCAATTTCTCTCTTTATTATCAGTCTAATACCTTAAAGTCTAATAGTGTAGTAGTCTACTAGTCTACTAGTACCTAATCTAGAGGTAATCTTTATCATTAAGCAACAGTAGCATGACTTGTTACATCTACATCTACATCTACATGTACTTCTGACTTATACCGTTCTGACTTCTAGCCTCTGATTTCTTGGTATACTACCGATTTTTCAGATACTCCTTCTACTTCCTACTTCTTCGATCACTCTTACTTCATACTTGTTACTCTACTTTACTTTTTACTTTTTACTTCTACTTTACTTTTTACTTCTGGCCTCTGACCTCTGACTTTTGACTTTTGACTTCTTAGTACTATTGATAATTCAGATACCCTTCCCTTGTTATTGAACGTAAATACACTCCCATACTTCTGACTTCTAACGGTGAACCTCTGATACTCTGATACTCTGATACTTCTCAATGAACTCCATACCCTTCTTACATATTCCTATTGAACATACTTAATACACCTAGTACTTTTCTTATGCTTCTTGTACTTCTGACTTCTTAAACTACTGATGATGAACTTGTTATACTTCATAATTTTGATGATTCTTCTTGAAGTTACGTACCACACTTCTTACACATCTCATACATCTTACATCTTAAACATCTGATACATCTTCCTTGTAGTTGGTGATCTTGTTCCTCTTATTACACTCACAAATTATATTTCTTTGTATACTTCTTATTCTTAGATCTTAGATCTTACTTTACTTCTTGGAATACTTCTGATAATTCTTCAACTTAATACACTTCGTAGTATACTTCTTATATTCTGATTGAATCTATCCAATACACTTCTTAGTTCCTAGTTCTTAGTTCTTACCCTTCTTTTATTCTTGTCTAAATTTTTTGTCACTCATTCTGAAATAAAGGATAAGGGTAATTTATACCAGCTATTCTATCTACAAGTTTAACGTTATGGTAAGGTTGACTATAATAGGATTGTAGACCATGGAGGTGATACATCTAGTAATGTCTATATCTTAAAAACCAAAATGAAGTTTAGAGTAAAGGGTACATAGAGAGAACTTAGACTATCTAGTACATAGTACATAGAGTATTATATAGCATGCATGGAGGCATATTACAATGTACATACTACAACACACATGATATTATCGTGTGCTATACCACTACAGTATACTCTGGCTAACTATATCAGTCAAACTATAACATACTATTAGCATTTTTTACGACTAGATATAGTTGCTGTGGTGATTAAGTAAAGTATTAGAGCTAGGATGTACATAGTAGTGATAGTCAATACGATGTCAATTACTTAGACTTATATCGGAATATCTACAGTATACAATAGTGACATGATGGTATGATTACAGAGTTGAAGATATTTAGATTTTAACATCTGTACAAGAGTACAGAAGTCAGTATTTGGTAGTCACTAAGTCAGTCAGTCAGTTGCCAATAGTACTAAGTAGTGAGTAGTGAGTAGTAAGTAAATACTAAGTAAATACTAAGTAGTCAATAGTGGGTACTAATTAATACGCATTTATTAGTAATTAGCAGTCAATAGTGACTAGTGGACACTGGTAGTGAGTAGTAATGAGTAGCGATTGTCAGTACTAAGTAATGAGAACTAAATAGCGAGTACTAAGTAGCGAGTAAAAGTAGCGAGTAAAAGTAGTGAGTAGTAGTGAGAAGTGAGAAGTGAGTAGTGAGTAGTGAATAGTGGGTAGTGGGTAGTAAGTAATAAGAAGTAGTGGTTATCACTAGTCGGTATACAATTGCCCATGCCTATACAGATACCCAAGAATATATATACAGTACCATTGAAGAGTACTATAAGTATAGGCAGGTGTAGTTTGGTAGCAGTCATAAGCAATCAGTACTAGTAGTGAGTATAAGTATAGACATGGAGAGTATGGAGGTATAGATAGATAGTGCTTGGTAGTGACTATTCAGAATGACCGGTGGTAACAATGAGTAGAGGTAGTGGTTAGTGACCTATTTTGAGTATTGATTAATTATGATGGTATGTGGTGCCGAATGAAAAGAATGGGGAAAAGGCCAATAGTAAGAATGCCCTGGATATAATGCCCATACAAACCCGTCCTCTATGCCGAGACACAACCACTACCCCACATTATGATTATCCAATTATGCACTAGTATGGGAGTGTTACATTACGGTACTTTATACTAGGCATTGGACCTTCATAGTACTGGAAATTACCAAGTATTGATGACGTGTAGGCTTCAAATAGTACTGGGGTATCACTGGTTGGATATAGTGAGGTATGACAGGATGAGGAGAAGTTACTAGTAAACCTACTTAACCAACTATCCTGCACATTACCATGCAAGTGATTTAACTATGACATTATCCTTCGAAATAATAGTCTGACCGGTGGCCCGTTATCAAAATGCCTTTTATACGGACTGTCCTGTATGATGTATACAATGTCTTGCATACACCACCATTCTTTAGTCTAGCTCTTTTCATAGTAATATACCTCTCTACGTTCAATACACGCTTCTTCATACAACCATCAATTGTGTGGATTCAGAACTGGGAACATCTTGGGGATGCAGGAATAGACCATTTGTAGTAAGGCAGATTCATCTCGTCCAGTCCTGCATACACTGCGTTTCGGCAGCTTTAGGCTTGGAGTATACGGATATCGTGACCTTGCAAGGCAATTGTTGGTGCCAAGAGACATTGGAACATGCCACTTTGGTTGTATGCAGGACAGACTTAAAAAGTATCCGTTCATCCGAAGGCCAAGCAAGGCCGGCCGAGTAAGGCCGGCCGAGTAAAACGGGCATAATTCTGGGTCATGAAGGCGATCACGTGATGGGGTTGGCGGGTCGTGTCGGAACCCAAAAAGTGAGGCTAGTTTTGGGAATCGGGAGGCAAATCACATTCCGTGTGTATATGCAGGCCCCGCTGATAAGCCGGGTATAAAGAGCAGCCTCCACCCCACAAATGTTTCCCTCCCCCCAGTACCACTTAATTGAGCAATCATTCTTTGACATCAATTAAAACAACCAATTAATACAACCAATTAATACAACCGTCAACTACTAGTAATCAATCACCACTATTGATTACCATTACTGATTTCTATTTGACCACTAACCTTCATTGACTGCCTAAAATGTGCAAGACAGCTATTTGCGGGATTTGCCACCACAAGTCGTGGACCGGGTGTGGCAGCCACATTGGCAGCGTGATGGACTCCACCGCCAAGTCCGAGTGGTGCAGCTGTGAGCCTGTGGATAACGACACAGACCCTAATTATCCCCCTAAAGCAGGCACTGGCTTTGCCAAGTCAAAGTAAGCGACGCATTAGCAGTTACGAAAGGGGTTTATGGGAGACAGGGATGAAGGTATAGGAGATTTAATGAGGGACTAGGGATGATCAGGAGAGATTGAGGGATCGGAGATGGAGATCGGTGGGATGAATGATTATGCATTATGAATTATGGATTAGGGATTATCAATATGGGATGGATTAGAGTATGGATATGGTTTTGGGTAGCAAGTATGATTTAATTGAAGTATGGAATTATGGTGTGTAATAATGCCTGTGGATTATATAAGGTGTGGAATAATAATTCTTTGAGTATGGACTGGTATGGAAGTCGAGAAATATTGAAATCGCGGGTTATCTTGAGTATGGCATCACGATAGAGGGATTTGGACACTTTCTGGTCCGAATAGCATCATACTCAAGGTCATTCCAGGTCAAGGTCATAGTGTATGAAATAGAGTATCCATGTACACTATCCTAGTACTACTAACTATGCTGACTATAATACTATACTTCTATACTAACTATACTACTAGACTACTAGACTACTAGACTAATATACTACTACACTATAACTACACTAACTATACTGACTATACTGACTATACTGGACCATCTTCATGTTGAGGTATGATAAATTTGAGATGGATAGCAGTATGTCTCATGGAAGGTGGAGCGTATAATAGGTGGATTCCTGGTCTAAGAAGTAGGACTCGTAGAGCTTACAATAAAGTTATTAAAGGGTATGAAGACTATGGAGAGTATAGAGTAGAGGAAGGATATGGAATAGGATGAAGGATGTGAAAACAAATACAGCCTTGGCCATGGACTAGGAAATAGATTACGCTGATTAGTCTATACTTATTATAGTACTTGTTATGGTGTTACTGAATACCGTACTATAGAAGACTGGTAGTCCTGTTTAGCCGTAGTTACCACTTAAAAACAGATGAAATTCACTTAACGTATTGGGCTTACACTAAAAGATTTTCTGTAAGTTGGAATATTTCTTGTCGTAGTACTGGAGTTGTAGTACTGTGATATGTCGATCTAGTATTGTATATTCACGATGGCACTTTTCTTAATAGTAATCTAGACCCCAGAATACTATTTGAAACAATGAGTAGAAAATAAATTATTTCATAGACAATAGTGTACTAAGTACTCACAGCTATATTAGGCAGTATAACGAATAGTGTATAACTGGATTACCTAGATCCAATATGGGCAGAGCACTATCCATACAGGGATTGAGGTCACGTGCCCGGTTAATCAGCTAGCCGGCTACCGGGATCATTACAGCCAGGTCGATCTGTACGGCCGGTTTTACCCGATATGTGGCCATTTGTGTCGAGATTGCTAAATCCGTAACCAATCGGATCGGGTTTTCTCGGGCTCAGTTTCTCCCGCCCCATTTCTCCCAGCCGATTCACCGGGTCTAGGCCCTATTAGCTGCTCTCCTGCGGAATATTTAACCAGGGCCGATGCCTCTCGTTGTGAAATCATCAACGAAAATACTACTACTTCAACATGGGCTCATGCAGCCCTGTACGCGGGGCAAATCTTCATAATACCAGTTCCTTGTGTCTTGCGGTTTAGCACCCTTGTCAAATTCTATACAGATTTTGGACTCTCAAATATTTACATGATTAAAAATTATTTGGCCCTGAATAGACCAGTCATGAATATAATCCACAGACACGAATACGAACTCGTCAATCTCCAACACCCAGGATTAACGCATAAACTGATGGATGGCGACATCTGACTCTAACCTTTAATTAAGCTCAGACATCATTACGAGCCCATAAGTAAATTAATCATGTAAGGAATACATAATAAACAATACACAATCGCTCGTCAGTGTTGTTGTATCATCACATTGAACACTAAACAATACATTGAACACTAAAAAATACATTGAACACTAAAAAATACATTGAACACTTCTGTTATACTGGTATTATACTATACCTTGTACTATACCCTATGCTAACTATACTATACTATTATACTATACAATACACTATGCTAGTCTACTCTACTAGACTACTAGTCTACTACACTATACACTATACTACTATTTACTGACTACCAAAGTAGTATTACTTAACTTTACTATACTACACAATATACTGCTATATGCTATACTGATGTACTGCTATAGATAAACAAATGTCCACAACATACGTAATATCAGGCAGAAATTTACTGAAGAATCTAACAATTAGTGAGTAGTCTGGAGCTCAATTATATATAATTCAACATACTTTAACAATTGTATTTTTATGTTTAATTTCCTATTAATAAAGACATGGTCAAGAAGGTCAACATATAACTCTTGACTGTTTGAGAATACAAAGGCTGAGCACTGACCAACTAGGATTACATTAACAAGCGAAGAGAGTAAGTTACTCTCATGAATCATAGAGCCAGGTCAGTCTGAGAACAGCGAATTCAAGAGATTCTTAGTATAATATAGATACAGATAAGAATAGAAATGACTGAGATGAATACTTAAGTTCCACAAATATAGGATGTCATTGGCCGCTCCAGTTTATGCGATGATAGATGATAAATCGCAACAGAGTACACATTTATAGCCCAACTAAGATATTAAAAATTAACAATGAGTACTACAGTCCCAAAACTTTTGGAGTTATTAGGAAATAATGACATAACCATTCCTGATTATGACAGCGTTTGTTATAACGCTCAACAGGTTTCCCCACCGCTAGGAGACTGCCATTTGGATCGGACCTGGTCCGGAAGTAAGGTAAAAGTGTCAACTCCTAAGATCCTGCATAGAGAACATTTAAATTTCTATCAATTATTTTTCTAGATTTTGGTGATGAGTTAATGGCAGGGTGATGGAGGATGAATGATTGAGTTGCACCCAAACGGCTTATCTGCAGTATCTCCCCAAATTCCACCAAAATCTCCCATAATAAAAATCAAGCAAATTAAAAGTAGAATTAAAAATCACAGCCTTTAAAAAAGCGTGGTGGATTTTATAGCACCATATGAAGCATCACATTATAGTCTGCGAGCGCCATTTTCCTACAAAACCAAAAACAACCCATACATCCAACACCAAAGAACCACACACACTAACACCAGACACCAACAACAATAAACACAAATTAAGAAACAAAAACAATTAGCAAAAACCAAACAAAATCTACCCAAAAGACTATATACACGAATCACGAGACCTAACTAAGAAATTCCCAAGTCAAACAGCCAACAATGAAATAAAAGCTTGCGGTCACGTGCACCGTGTTTAAGAGCGTGTTTAAGAGCGTGTTCAGGACCGTGTTTAAGGCGTTCGGAGCGTCGAGTGAGCGTCAAAAAAATTATTTTTCCCCAGGTGGTGGTTTAGGTAGATTAGGTAGATTACGTAAGTATTTAGAATATGCTTCTATTTTATTCCTATCAACATTAACAGTCATATTATTCTTTGGTGGTGGTACAGGAATAATTTTAGGTTTAAAAGTTAACGAGCGTCGCAGTCTCGCAGTCTCGCACACTTTTAGCCTCGCACCCTCTCCCCGTCTCGCAGTCTCCCCGTCTCTCCTCGTCTCGTTTGCTAGTGCACACCACTTCGCACTCTTCACTCTTGGTTGCTAACACATCAGCCGTGCCCACCATACTCTTCCATTAAACCACTCATAAAATCCACTCATAATTTTAATAGTGTATTAATGGTCTATTATCGAGTGGTGTAATTTATCTATTAATTTATTAACACTATTTCTTTCTCCTCTCTTGTCTCCTCTCTGGTCTCACCGTACTCTACTGACCATTGCTGACTACACTCATAGTAACACACCACCACACCACTTCACACCATTCCTCGTCCCACTACTAACTACATCCTACCCCAACTTCTACTCCCTATAATTTAATATTGTTCGATACATCATAATGAATTATAAAATCACCTCCTTTTCCCCTTTTTTCCCCTTTTTTTATTTCCCTTTTAATTCCATTTTCTTCTTTTTTTGTTTACTTTTTCGTCTTAGTCTGTTTGGCTGACTCGGACTGGCCTGGCCTGGCCTGGCCGCGCCATGGGCCCGTCGCACCGCACCGCACCTACACTTCTACACTCAGCTAAACACACACTTCCCGCAGTCTTTTCTTCCTCCTCCATACGATATAGCGTGACTTTTGGAATTCCATTTGAGGCCACGTCACAAGAACAGTCGCCGAATCTGCCCCCCTGCACCATTCCCTCCCTTGTCTAATCAAACTACGCTATATCTTGACTTTTCACTGCTTCATTGCTTCCTTACTGTATAGAGGCCCTGGACACGTCTCTGAACCAGCCCCTAGTACACTCCCCGCCTCCGCCCCACTTTCGCCATCCTCGGCTATTCGCTCCATGAGTTTTAATTACCCCGATTTTCTTGGCGCTGGGCCCACCCGGACCCGCCAGAACTCGCTAGCGCCTAACCAAGGTCTAGGCTTGGATCCCAGAAGCCCTGTGTTTCTGCAATCCCTACCTCCGAGTGACCCTCCAAACACTCAGAATTCCCCGGATAATGTGAATCCAAATAATGTGAATTCAAATACTGTGAATCCAAATAATACGAACTCGAATAATATGAGCCCAAATAGTATGTCAAATAATGTGGGTCCCAATAATATGTCAAATAATGTGAACCCTAATAATGTCAGTGTGCCCTTGAATGCTTTGAATGTGCCTGTGCTGACGTTACCGGTCCCCCTTGATGCTAATGCCCAGAACCTGCATGTGGGTGGCTATGGCCTTAACCACTTCTCCTTCAACGGCTTGTTACTGGATAATTTGCTCAAGTTGCAAAAACAAGACACGTCGGGGCCTAGCTCCAATTATGACCCCACTACTTATGACTCGGGTTACGATTCGGCCTCCTATGACCCCAGCTCCTTGGCCCCTTTCAACCCGAGCTTCCTGCTTGACTACGCCTACAACCCCTCCCAATCTCCTCATAACCTTCACACTCCCCTTTCCAGCTTGCACAACCCAAACCTCCACAAGAGCCCCTTTGGCCGGCTAGGTGCTGATTCCTTCCACTTGCCCCGCGAACTCCAGGGTGGAATCGGCAACATCTCGTCCCGTCGCCCGTCCTATGCGGCTGAACTGTTTACCCGGAACTCTCCCGGAAGCCCTGGGCCCAAATACGGGCCATCGGGCTCGCTGCAAAAACACTCGCTTGCTACGATTGCTGCTGCCAAAAATTACGGGCTAAAATCCAAGAAGGAGTTCGGCGGTCTTGGCCAATTGGCCGATTCTTTGGATGGTCTTTCGCTTAATGCTAACTTCTCGGACTTTCAAGCCCGTCGTCCTTCCCAATTGGCAGAGTACCAACCTCAATCAACCCATCTGCATTCTCTGCAAAACTATGGGCCCTATACTATGGCCTCCGAGCCAGTCTCGTCCCTCAAAAAACAACCTGCTCCCTTTGAGCAGTCGATGAAGTTGGAAAACGGGCTTATCTTGAGAGACCAGTACATCCTTGCATCGGTCGAGCTCAAGGGTCTTTTTTTGCAGGCTTCAAGGTACTTCCAGGATGTGGAATTGAGCAAGACCATAGTGGGCAACTTGCATACACTCTTGGCCAACCCGGTGGTGGGAAAACTCATCCATTTCATCAAGAACGCAAACAACCTCACCTTCAACCATAAAATGCTCTGTCTTGTGATCAACAAAAACGGCAAGTTGGATCTCTTGTCGTACCCCAGCAACTCCAACATCTACCTCCAAAACGACGACTTGGTAATCGTGGACGGTGACCGAGGCAAGGACTTGGTGATGATCCTCGAGCCGTTGGTGCAGTTGGATATGGCCATTCTCTTCAACTTCCTCAAGAAAATCGAGCACTTGAAGTCGTTGACCATCTTGGACCCCAACCTGGCATCTTCCTCGGTCAAAAACAACCATTTGGGCGGAATCCACTCCACCACCATGGACGCGGCCAAGATCTTGGCCAATCACCATTTATCCAACGAAGACAACGAGTTCATCATCAGTTTACCGACAAAGCAGGTCTTACGGTTTGCAACGCCCAAAGAGGTGCAACGGTTGGGGGCCAAGTTCTTGGAGGAGAAGAAGGCGTTCCTCACGTGCCACAACAAGATCAAGGAGCTCAAGCTTGAGAACGACTTGAACTTGATCAATGTGGAGTACCAGTACGACTTTAAGAAGTTGATCTTCTACTACTTTGCAGGATTCAAGCGCATTGATTTCCGTGGTTTGATCAAGGAATTGTTCAAGATCTACAAGACCCGGATCTGGCTCTGTGCAGTTTTGCCTTCAGATTCGCCCGAGCTCTACACTTGTTTGCCCAAAACAACCAAGGCAAAGGCCCCGAAAAAAGCCACGGATGGCATTCCCCCGGAGTATCAACTCGGAAATGAGCAGGTGGTCAAGTTCTCGCTCGAAAGCTTCGAGCGCATCCCGCAGCCAAACTACTTCCACCTGAAGAACATGGCCAACTTGGTGCAGAACTTGATGGCCGATGTCAAGGGCCATTTCTATGGATTTGGCGTCAAAACCCCTCCGGGAGGCTCGGAGCCCGAGCGCCGCAACTCGCACTTCATTGTGCCCAGCTTCGATCCGTTCGGAAACGACCGAACGCTTGAATAAGTCGCTTGTCTCACGCTGACACAACCGACATTTATAGACTCCGCCTTATAGACTAGGATAAGATAATAGCACCAATAGATTCACCGACAATTGACTATTAGTAGCTGTATTTATTACACTGGACACCTACATAGTTCTAATGGATGGGGTATGATGACTATACCCGTATACTTGAGCTCACAATGCACCGAATTTTATATGCTCAATTCAAAGAACAAGACGTAATTTTTATGAGTGTACTCTGGTGAAAACTACTTTCATTCCCGTGTTTATACCCTGTAGATCAGTGTCTACCAGTATCTACCATGGGAGTCTACTACACAAGAGGGTACCTACACTGGCCAATCAGACATGAGACATCAGCGCACAGCCAAACACTCTATACTATTATAGATAGGAATGGTGTTTTAAGAAGGAAGATTCTTCTGTAGAAGTAGGAAAAAGTTCTTCTATAGAAGTGAGAAAAAGTTCTTCTTTAGCAGTGGGAGGAAGTTCCTGGTGAGAAGTCTTCAGCCAACATTGTAGGCTGCGTAGGAGTCGAACTATCCAACTTAAAATTGATCTTATTTTTTGTCTTACCCTGCAAAATAAGAGTTTGCCAGCAAATTGCAAAAAGAGAAAGTTGTCCTTTTTACTTGATGTAATCAGTACTATTCTTACTTTAAGAGGAAAGAACTCACTCTCGAAATTTAAGTTTGGCTTACTTCTCTGTTTCTCCTTCCTTTATTATTAGCTGACCTTTTTTCAAGATGATAGAAATGTTGAACAGCAGCTTCCGAACGAAAGATATAGGAGAGGCCCAAAATTCTTTAGGCTAAACAACGTGGTGAGAAATGGTATTGGATTTTATCTAGAAAATTATACTAATACTCGATTATCAAGGTGTTCATAGCTAGTTGATGGTATTAATAGCCAGTTGACGGTATTCATTTACTAGCTGACCTAGAAGTGCTCGAGGGACATTCAGACCCCGACGAAAAAATCAAGTGTTGCAATGAGACGAAATACAGATCAATAATTGGCAGACTATTTTTTGCTAAAACTGGTCGTTTTAGGTATTAATCTTTTTGGGAAGAGGATCTCGAGAATTTTGTCACTCCTTAAGGAATCAATTTAATACTGACAGCTTTTTCAGGACTTCATTATATTAGACAATTTATTAATAGTATAAGTACAAGTGGAACAATAAAGAGAACATACCGTAATACAAGTGTACCTATGGCTTTGTTGACGGAGGTGTCCAAATTCTCGATTTTCGCTCCTGTAGCTATCACGAAGTGATTGTTCACTAGAACATCGATTTTGATATTTTGTTGTTAGAGATACCCTCTAGTATAACGTCTAAAGATTCTATTTGGTACCATAAGTCTCTTTAAATTGCTATATTTTATTGAAGACTCTCATGTACACTGTCAGTATCGTTGTCAGTGTGGCTGTATGATGTTTATCCTTGTCAGATGCATACCACAATGTGTGTGTTTTTCTGGTACTCAACTTCATAAATTTATTAGATTTAATTATTTTCATTTTAATGTAACTGAATATACGACCTAAAGGACTATCCTAAATCAAACCCCTAGTGTATTATTACTCTTACACTATACTGGGCTGTGGGTTCGTTGTGCAGGAATGTTTCGCAGCCATATACTCACTCCACAGTAGAGTCTGTCATCACTGGATACCCATACGAAATTTTACGCTATAAATTTCGGTAAAATAATAAGTAGTATTTATAAATCGCTCTCTCATTTATTTATTAATTTCTATCTTTAGGTCACTTTTTCCTGCTTCTAATGGTGTGTACTCCACTCAGTGTAGTCGCAGTAGGGCCATACAGTTCGTTCCAGAGAAGACCAATACAAGTAACCAAGTCACCACACCAATAATACTCATACACTTGGATGCAGTTCCAATAACAGAACATTACACATCTATAATAATAATTTGACCTATAAATACTTACTGGTAATAATAACAAGAGTACTGGTCCAGTCAGATTATTGATATGCCTTGAAGTGCTACTATGTACCAAATTAAATGGTGCCAATGAAAGTAAGTAGCCTACAATAATGACATTCACATAAGCAGATCCTTGAGTACGAAATAATTAGTAGGAGAAGAAATAGGGATAGTGAAGACTGGAGAGTTTTCTTATATGTCTGGGTGAAACTGGCCGTCTGATCCTGCACATTTAGACTACTACATGCTATAAATTGTCTCATTATAAGCCAGGGAACTGGCAATATTTTTATTAGTCCAAATACTTGTTTCTGAAAGGGTTCGAATGGGAAGCGCGGTAATCTGTTGTAGTCTGAGACTAAGCTAGTAGTTTACTAATAATGCTGTACTAATAACTGTAATACCAATGATGCAATAGCGATGTTTGTCGTGATAAGGATGTACAAAGTGGGTAATAAAGTGGGTAATAATGAGTAATAATGGGTAATGATGATATGGGTGTATGGATGCTTAGAAATGAAATCGACTTAGCCTTTTTTTCCAAATACACACTGTTGACTGGTGGAGTTATGGCAGAGACTAGGAACTCGGAGAAGTCCGTTTAACATTGCAGATTATTCTAGTATTACTTTGAGTATCCTCAGTATCGACTAGAATGTAATACTTTTTTATTTATATGGCTTGGGTCTGGGTCGGACATAAGTCGCTCGTGACCTTATAAGTCCCGTTATGAGCCCGCGTACGCAGACTCGAATAACTTAAAGTAGAAAAAACACGACTTTTTCCTAATAAAAATATCACTTTTATACGACCTTATTGTTGGTCTTGTGAGAATATTGAAAATACACTTCATAGCGTGTTGTTCGTAGGTTATTCTACGAGTCGTGCGCTACCCATAAAGAATCCAACTAGCACTAGTACCAGAACCAGTCTTAATCCACACCTATACACTCCATCTCATGTCTGAAAAATCACAACAAATCAGAATAGGTATATCTTTTAAAGTATATGAGACTGTTCACAGATACTTTAGCGTGTTGAGAATACAGCACTTGTTGTCTCTAGCACCGCAGCCACTCACGTGACTTTGCCCAATATAAAAGGACAAGCCCCCGCCATTTTATAACACCACTAAAAATATATACCACCAAAAGGAGGACATACCAAGATTTTTCCCGATACCAGATCACCATATTAATTAGTGTAGAGGTACTGATGTTTACTAAGGACTTGGATTGATTTTCTATATAGGGTTCACCTGCACATAACCAGCTACACCACCACAATAAATCCATTTCTAAAAATAAATAACTAAAGAAATTTTCAAAAGTTTCCCGATTTACTGTTTTAGGAAAGTACTGGGCTTGCCAAAAACATATGGTGTGGTGTACGGGTCTGGGCTTACTTCTCGCTCACCTCTCCAGACCCTCCACCACATGCTTGCCAACTACCTCAAGCTGACCAAGTTTCGGCGCTACGTGCCCGACTGGATCACTACTAGCATCATCCTCGTGTACTTCTTCCTCATAGCCGAATATGCCAAGCCTTTCGACCGCCAATTCAAGCTCAATGACCTCACCATCCAACACCCTTTTGCTACGGTGGAACGGGTCACTGGACACGCGTGTTTACTCCTTGCATCGCTTGTTCCTTCGGCCACCATGGTGATTTTGACTTTCATAAAGCACAGGAACTCCCGTCCACAAGCTTGGCACCTTCTCCAGGTGTCACTTTTGGGCTTGGCCCTTTCGGTGTCTATAGACGGCGTAGTCACGGACATTTTGAAGGCATGGGTGGGCCGGCCACGACCTGACTTCTTACAGCGGTGTGGGCCGGTGGAGGGAACTCCCAAGGATATCTTTGTGGATATTTCCGTGTGTTCTGCTCCGTTGGGTGCAGCTGTTCTTGCTGATGGAATGCGCTCCACTCCTTCGGGCCACCTGTCCATTTCGTTCAGTGCATTTTTGTACTTGGCCATGTGGATTTACGGCCAGTTCCAGCTTCTGAGCAAGTGCCTTCCTATTCACTTGTACTTGTTTGCAGGACTGCCACTTTTGTTGGCTGCCTACGTGGCCTTGTCAAGGACCCAGGACTATAGACACCACTTCGTGGACATTTTTTTGGGCGGGGCTTTGGGCTGCACTATTGCCATTATTGTCTACCATAAGTACTTCCACCATGTGTTTTCGGAGAAGTCGAATGAGATCTTGGAGGACGACGATGAGGGTCTTCCATTATAGACCAGAGAAAAAGATCAAGAGGCTTTGGAAAAATATGGGACTGAAGATTGGCATCGAGGAATCTTGAGTATGAGGAACATGAGAGTGTTGATGTTGTGTGGAAGTCAATGGATATGGAGGATGAATGTCTATGATGTTCAAGCTTATCTTCATCATTTGGGATATGTTTATCCATCACTTTGGGATATGCTTATCTTCATCATTCTGGGATATGCTTAACTGCAGTCGTCACGATGTTTCAAGTTATTCGAGGTTTCACTAAAACAATATTGGCTGTCTCATGAGTGTTTCAGTCTGGAACACCCACAGTGTTTGAGGTGTACCTGAAAAAGCAATAACTACTTTATTTTCTTTTCAGGCCTAGAACATTTGTTCATTACTGACACTTGACTGCCTATTCATTTCCTTGACTACTGTGAAACTCCTGACGATTCCGGACGTTCTCTTCATACATTATATCAATTCCACTGTTCTCAGTTAATACGGTTTCAGGTCTGTGGCGTAAAAATGATTTAGGGTCATTTTGCCACTGTGCAAGTCTAGCCATGCGATTCGTGGTCGCTGTCTTGAAACTTGCCAAAAAAAAGACCTCGAAGTTCCGAAAAAGCTGCCCAGCGATGGTCATGACTGTCCATGAGTGGACCCCAAGGTGTGTGTTTCCTGCATATACCCGTCGCAGCTGTTTCATATTGCAGCATTGATACCCACTTTTGGTATATGCAGGCGGCCTCGCTTTCCATTTGTTTCATGTTCCTCTCCACTGCTCCAATGTGTCATGTTTCATATTTCTGGTGTTTCATCTGTCACGTCTCGTTTCATGTTTCATCTGTCATGTTTTCTTTCATGTCTTTCTGCCGTATTTCTGGTGTGCCTGTTTCATCTCATGTTTCAGTTCGTGCTCTGTCCAGTCCCTGTTTCATCTTCTGTCCAGTCGCTGCCCAGAGCCTGATCTGGCCTGTTTCAGATCTCAAGATGCGTGAAAATAAATAAAGACGCTTCGTGCATTGAAAGACGACATCTCATTTATTCCACTCTTCTTCTCAGTACATACCCGTACATACCCCAGTACATTTTCTACCCCTACATTCCAAAACCTCAAAAACATTATGCGTCGAAACTTGGTCGAAGTCGTGGTCACCAAATCCGTGTCTGCAGTCAGCAGTGCCTCGGCCGACCTGACGATTACCGTTTTGAAAACCGTCACTTTGAATACGCAGACTTCGTCCGCACCCATGGCGTCCCCTACGCTTATCACATACTACATGTCAGATACGGACGTGGGTTCGGAAACGGCACTGGGAACCGGCTCTTCTATGCCGTCCCAAACATCTTCCCTAACCCGTTCTTCGTCTTTATCTGCACAAGCGTCTCTGACAGCAGTACTGAACACGAGTGCCAGCGTGTCTGGCATACAAGGCCTGTCTTCAGGTGGTCAATTGGGAATGGCCATTGGAATCCCCATTGCTGTGGTTTCCTTTTTCGGCCTTTGTATTTTTTTCTTGATTTTTTTGAGAAAAAAGTACGGCACAAACCCTACGGATCTCCTTGCATTGAAAGCTCCGTCCAAAAAGAGCAAGAATTCCGGCATAGACCTCGAAAAAGGAATGGCCAACAAATCTGTTTCCTCAGGTGACGAATCCTTTGAAAGCAGTGAAAAAACCGAATCCAAAGAACCCCCAGTGGAGCGGGCCCGGCCGCCAAAACTCTCATTTGTCAACCGGTTGAGCAAATATATCAATGTGCCGGAAACACCCATGGAACTTAAATCGGCTGTTTTCTTACGCCGGTTCAATTTGCTGAAAAAAGATGCTCTAGAGAAAGAATTGCCCGATTCGCCAGCCCCCACTGTGCAGGTTGCAGATGCTAAACCTTCCGAACAGCCTAAAGTTCATGTGGTGGTCCGGCCATATGCAAGACGTCTCCAGGACGAGTTGACAGTATGTGCAGGGGAAAAGGTCACGGTCCGGAAAGTGCATTCGGATGGTTGGATAACCGTGAAGAGACTTGACGATGGCGAAGTTGGTGTGATTCCCTTGCTCTGTGTGCAGAGACTCGGAGACCCGGCCATCCAGTCCTAGGCACATTAATAATAAGTAATAAATGGTAATTGAAATGTTCACTAACGTGTAGTTTGTATAACCATCATCCACGCTAATAACTATGCCAAGGAATTTTTTGGTTTCGGAATTCCTTGGCTTCTTCTAATTTTTAAACAGAAGTTCTTGACGCATCTTTAAGAACGTTCTAAGGACTAATAAACCATCCATATAAAGTGAAATTAGCGTCGACAAAATCGATGCCTTATTCTAGTTCTTTTGAAACCCACATTGCTAATGGTGTCATTATCGACTGTCCTAAAAAGTGGTTCTTTTTTTAAACCATAGGATTTCTCAACCTTCTTTTCTTTGGATCCCATTTGAAGAATGGCCATTGATGGTTTGGAATTGGTATTATATTGGACATGAACAGATAATTGTGGTTTCTTCAAAAGGGATCTTCACCTTATTTAGAACCAGAAGTTTGACATTAGTGTGACTGATATTCACACAAGATAAAATCATTGGCTTAGATACCCCAGAGGTTTTTATCAATGGCTTAGTTACCCAGAGGTTCTTATCAATGTAGACTATCATGAACAGAGGATCCATATCAGAGTCTAGAACATGATCTAGAATCCATACATTGATATTTTCAGGGCAGTGAGAAGTGCTTGTGGTACAAAATGGAACCACAGGAGGAAACACTCTCGCTCCCCTATTCTTGTTGCCGGACCAAGTGCAATATCGGTCTAAAATTAGAAAATCTTCAGTCAATGGTTTCTAATAAAAAAACAAATCAGTCAAATTGGACATTTTCAAGTGCATCCAGACTAGTGAGTAACTCAAACATTCAGATAGAACATAGACCACTAAAACAGTAAGATGAAATTGACCACTCAACCACAAGCAAATCTCTAAAATTGGATGAGAATTTGACATTCAGAGTTCAAAGAATCGATCAAAGACCTTGATAAGAACGCATTGCTCTCGTGTACCGTCAATCAGTACCATTAGTCAGAAACATTAATTTTCAAGCATTGACCCATTAGGTCCAGTCATTCTCTTTTCTTCTCTGTCAAACATTGACTCACACATAATCAGTTTGAAAAACCAGATCGGTAAAATTGATTTTCTCAATCCACAAAAAACCAAGCGTAAACCTTGATTATATGGAACACCAATCAGAGATTTGATTAAGCATTATTTCAAAACATCTGGTCTAGACATTGATTCAGAGACTAAAGAACAGATATTGCTCACAACCATTGACTATCCAAATATTGAATGATTGGAATAAGTTCAGAAACACTCATCAAATTTTCAGTCTCGATAATGACTCTTCCAATGGCTATTCAGATATTGACAACCTGAACACTCAAAACAGAAAAGGATCATGGCATATATTCAATTCAAATAAGACCAGAGACATATAATCTTCTAAATCAGATCAAAATCATGGAATGTTTCAGCCATTAATTAAGAACCTCAGGTCAGAGACACATAAGCAATGTTTCAAACGTGGACCTTTTGGAATCACTGATTATCACATAGATCCGATCAGAACACTTCACTGACTGTCACCGATATTCAGCTCAATAACTATCGAAATTTCTTATGAAAAGCTTTGACCGAATATCGCATAATCAGCTCTGCACATTGTATTTTATGTGAATCAGATCAAACGCTGACCATCATTGTTATCACAAGTCATCACCTAAACTGTGTTAGAATAAGACAATCAGATTAGCTGAGACATCAGAGTAAAGAATGACTCAATAACAGTAACAAATACAATATAAGATCAATCCAGAACACTGACTGACCGGACTGACCGGACTATTGACTTTCTGAACCGATATCTAAAATGATCTGAATATTAACTAATACTCAAGATTGCTTTAAAACCATTGAATATCCAAATAAAGACAGAATTGGAGAAGATTTCGATCACAATATTGAAATTCACTTGAAAGTTTAGTAACATTATTTTCAACAAAATCAAGGTATACTATTTCAGTCATCAGGAAATTAATTAGACTGCCGAACAAAAAAGAAGGAAGTATCACCTAATCATTGACCATCATCTATACCAATCAAATTTGATTATCACCTAAAATAGCAAGAATTTAATTATCACCTAATTTAGTAAAAATGAAATTACCTAAAACATGTAAAAGTTGACTCTCCCTTGAGCCAGTTAAAAAATGACTCCAAAATCAGTTTGAAACCATGTCAGTTTGAAACCATGTTCACACTATTGATCTGATAAATCTAACTTCGGTCTGCTTTAAATTGTCTTTGTTAAATAGTGTTCTTGAATATTTACAGCACGAGTTGCTACCGGATTCCTCTTTCATCCCCAAGCACATACATGATCGTATCGAACTAAATTCATAATTCATACATGTTTACATGGTGCGGCGTCAGTGGAAGAAGGAAGAAAAGTATAATAAAAAAACAAAGGAGCGGGGGATTCACTCCTTTTTTATATTTGAGGTTTGGGGTTTGTGGCTGTAATTGCGCCTGCATTAGTGCACACAGACCCACCTTAGATTCCCTATAATGACTGCACCTCGGCTGCAACTACACTTGACTGCGAACCTTGACCAAATTCAATCACGCCTTGATCTTGCATCACGTGCCTTAGTATTGCCTGGTGTAGCCCAGGCCGTTTTGGTACCGGGGGTCGTTGCGGGGCACCTGTGCAGGGTGCGACGGGTTGGCCTGGTAGCCGTACTGGTTGGAGTCTCCGTAAGCCCTTAAGTTCTGCGTGCCCGGCTGCAGATGTGCCTGGAGCCCCATACTCGTTTGGACTCCCTGAGGCACGGAGTTCTTGTAGGGTGCTTCACCTCCACTGGCCACACGAGCCTGGTATGGATGTCTGGATCCCCCTGAACTGAGGTTTCCTGTACTTCCATTGTGAGGAGGTCTTTGATGGTGTGGTGGTGCTTGCTGGTATTGTTGTGGAGGTGGTGCTTGTTGATATTGCTTGGGTGGTGCTTGCTGGTGTTTGGGTGGTGCCGGTTGGTTTGGATGCTGATGATGTGGCTGTGGGTATTGTGGTTGTTTTTGTTGCTGTTGGTATGGTGGTTGTTGGTATGGTGGCTGTTGGTTTGGTTGTTGGTATGGAGGCCTTTGACCTGGCTCGTTCCTTTGAGGAGGCCGGTTCTGGGGCCGGTTCGGGTAGCCCTGTGGTCCGTTCTGGTACTGCTGCTGAGCAGGGGGAGGGCCTCTATGATAGCTTGGCTGAGGAGCTGCTCCATTCGCACCTCTGCTTTGATTGGCTGGATTTCCGTATGGCTGTGGGTAACCTGATTGCCCTTTTTGGTAATTCTGAGGCTGGTTAGGGTACTGCTGATGTTGAGGTGGTGGACCTTGATGCTTTGGCGGAGTTTGATGCTGTGGTGGACCTTGATGTTGCGGCTGCAGTTGCTGGGGCCTCTGAGGAACCCGCAAAGGAGCTGTTTGTTCTGACCGGTCCATTTGGGAACTGGGGGCCTGTATGTACCGTGGCTTGCCTTCCAAGCCTTGGTTGGGTCTGAACCCTTGGCTTGATCCGCCGTTATTTCCATTTGGACGCTCCTGCACATAATCTTCCGTGTTGAACTTAGTGCCCAGCGATGGTGTATGAAGCTGGGACTGGTGCTGTGTAGGCGAGTGCATCTGCAGATTTTGCTGGATCACCGGAACGGCAACTTGTTGCGGAATGATCGGAACTGGACTTTGTTGTCTGAAAGGCTGAACATGTACAGGAGGAATGGGAGGCATTTCGTCGCTTGCAAGGGAAGAAGAATCATTTTCCGACCGCTGGCTATCGGACCGGCTATCGGACCGGCTGTCGTAGCGGTCGTGTGAAGGATCGTGGTCCACGGCCTTGGAAAACTGCTTGTTGAACTCATTATACTGAGTCAAAGGAGATTTCACCGAGGAGTACGACGAGTTGCGGTTCTGGCCAATTGGAGGAACGGCCAATAAATCCTCATCTCCGTCGCTAATACTTGGTTCTGATTCGTCGTCGCTTTCGTCGCTGTTGATCAAGTGCAGGTCGCTCATGGGGTAAGGCCCATTTCTCAAAGACTTCTTGCGTATGAGCGACGGCAAGTGTTTTTCGTCGATTTCCTCTGCACTGCCATTGAGGATCTTGTTTCGGTCGTCGAACCGGTCCGAAGGCGCCTCGATGGTCGAGTACTTCTGGTAAATGTCTGCGAGCTGCACCGAGTGACGTTCGGGACCGGGAGGTTGGATCTGGAGGTTGTTGACGTTTTTGTTCAAGCCTCCCAGTTGGTTCTTGAGTCCAAACAGGAGCGACTTGTCGGAGACAGTAGAGGCAGAGGCCTCTGGATTGAGCCGTGGGACAATTCCAATGCCAAGTCCAGCTCCAGCAGCTCCAGGTACTCCATAACCAGCTCCATTAGGTACTCCAGGCCCACTATAACCAGCTCCATTAGGTCCAACTCCATTAGGTCCAGCTCCATTAGGTCCAGCCCCATTAGGTCCAGCCCCATTAGGTCCGACTCCGTTAGGTCCACCGTATCCTTGTCCTGGAGCCTTTGCTCCATATCCTTGCCCTGGATGAGATGGGTGAGAAGGATGAGAAGTAGGGCCTTGGCCAAAGTGACCGGGGGCTTTTGATTGGGCTGGACTCAGTCTGGAAGAGACCCTGGAGGCCGTAGGACTTCCCAAAGAGGGACTGTTCAAAGAACTGACAGCACCCAAGAAGCCGCGTGACGAGCCACACCCATCGTAACCCTGGGCCAACTTCAGCTTCAACACTCTTTTGATGTTTTGCTTCCATGCAGCAGCATCCCACGAGAGACACGCATCCGATCCCGTCAAGGCATACAAGTCCAGCAGATTCAAGTAGTGCACATGGGGCAACGTGGGAAGACCGAAAACAAGCGACTCAGGATCCACTCTGTCGGCCTTCAAGCGCTTGGGACGGCCGTACAAGCCAAACGAGTCGAAAAGAGGCACCAAAAAGCGGATCAACGTATCAAAACCCGGCACTGACGAGTGTTGTTCCGGCATGATGAAGAGCGATGTCTCCTGGCTATTGGAATCCAGCTTTTTTCCCTGCAGTTTGAAGTTGATGCTACCCTCCAACTTCATGATGGTACTCTTGTCGATAAAAAACGGCAGTTGTGGGTAAACGGCAGTGACGGAGGTTGCAGAGGAGATCACACCCAAAAGCGACTTCTTCTTGACGTTTTCCAGGTCGTAGAGCAACACACGGCCTGCACTGAAGCCCTTTTTCTTATTCTGGCTGGGCTCAATCACAGCATAGCACCTGCGCCAGGCCATACCTGAACCATAGCGGATCTTGACCCAATCGGAATGAGGAAACCGTTTTTCGGCAAGTATGGTCCGGATATCCGATAATCGCAGGCCCCGGGCCGATAAAAGCGCGCCGGTATAAGCTTCCTGGAGCAGCAGGTACTCGAAATTGGCAAGGCGGAGCGACACAAACCATTCCTTCAACAGGTCGTATGATTTGAGCTGGATAATAAAGCGGTTTTTCAAGGTCGTCAGCACTATGATCACGTTTTCAAGCTGTTGTTTTGCAGCCGGAAGCACCTTCATGGCGTTGAACACGGCATCCGTGAAGTTCAAGTATGTAGGCTTGCTGCTGGCTTCAAGCAACTGTTCCGGGGAGTTCTTGAACTTGGCCAATGACACAGCATCCCAGTACGCCAACTGGTTACCCGTCAAAATCCCATACACCTCCTTCCACTCGCGGTCGGCCGGATTGCCATCACCGTTGAGGTCGTTGTAGAGCATAAATATTCCTTCATGGTAGCGACGGTGGGTCTGGGCCAGGAGCAACGTGACTATGGGCACGAGTTCGGGCGACACCAGGTCGTCTTGTCCATTTTGCGTGGTTTTGGCTTCCAGGATGTTCTTAGGCGCCAGCGTTTTCTTGGGCGAAAGAGCAAACTTCATCTAGATCTGGGTTTGTCGTATGGGAGTCAAAATAGTAATTTGAAACTCGGACGTGGGAAAATGGAATTGGGAAAATGGGGTAGGGTAAATTTGTATTTGTGTTTTTGTTTGTGTTTGTTGCTTCGTGATTGGCTGGGGATGGTTTGTACAGATTGCAGTTTCAGGGATTTGTGTTTGGTTGGATGGTTGGTGTTGCCAAAAAGAAGTGTGTCTAATCTTTCTTTGAGAAGCACCTAATGTTGCCTGAAGTCCGATGAAATCTGGGTTTGCTGAATGCAGTGCGCGCCTGTATGTAGTCGCCAGAGCCTATATATAAGTTTATGGGGGCGAGAGACGGGGAGGTGGGTGGAGTCCGAAAGGGGGAGGGTCCTGTACTTTGAAGATGGATTAGAGTAGAAGTGGTTGTTTTTAATAGAGAAGTGGGAAAAACGGCGCGGGAAGATCGGTGTATGCACAATTTAGTCATGGACGGTTTGGTGGGTGCACGACCACGTACCATGCCGGACCCAAACCCCTGGATTTAACCCTTTTGGCAGGATTTGGCTGTTTTTACCGTTTTGGGCGATTCCATACCCTGAAAATCTCTTGATATCCCCCCAAACATATTGTTTGCAGTACATAAATTTCCGTTTCTGACATTCCACTCCATCCCCCCCAAACCCTTTGTTATGGCTTCATCTTGGATCGTCCTGCAGAAAAGCCCCGCGCCCGCACCGAGACCGTTATAGCGCAAATCTCACATGCCTTGGCACCCAGCACGTTTCCACATCGGGAAGTCGCCTGCCTACTTAGTCATTATTTGAGATTTGAATTTCCTCGATTTTCTTGTCTATTTTTCTGCTCGCTTAAAGTGCACCAATGGCGAAAAAGCGTGTCCAAACAATAACAAACAAACAATAAATCAACAAACAGTACTGCACCAATGAACAATCAACATAGCAACAACTAAACACGACACGAAAACAATGGAGTCAAATCAACAAGAATGTGGTTCACCCAAATAGATGAATAACACAATGAAACAATTAAATAATAAATTCAATGACATAATGACACAATAAAACATGAATTAAATAAAACAATAAACATGAATTTATTGTAATGATTCAGTATTAGATCAGACAATGTGAGATATTCTCTACCATTCTGTCCAGTAATCAAGTGTAGTAATGTGGATAGTGTGGAACAGTATGGAATAGTATGGTCCAGGAATTTCCAGAGTCCAGACCAGTGTACTGAAGTGTAGTGGTGTATTGTAGTACTGTGCAGTACTGTGGTGTATTGTAGTGTACTGTAGTAATATACTGTGGTGTATTGTAATGGTGTAGTACTGTGGGGTACTGTAGTCTACTTATCTAGTGCAGTGTCTTATTATAGTGAGTTTTTATTAGTGAATTGTGTATTAACTTGTTTATTAGTTACTTGTGTGGGTTCGATAGAATTATGTTATGGGCATTTAAGATCATGGGGCGTGGATTTATTGTAGTAGACTATACTAGTTCAAATGTAGAATATAAGCAAGCCCGGTGCGAAGAAAGCAGGGCCACGGTGGGTGCGGAGAAATACCAAGAATTCGCACCTTGGAGAAATACCAAGAAATCGTGTGACTGGATCGACGTGAATTTGATCGCGCATTGCAGCTTTTGATCTACGTCTGCGCATACAATACTACTATGGCCCACACTACATACACACCATTCTACTTTATGACAATCTTTATGGCCCACCCTCTATGACAATTTTTATGCCCATCTTTACATGACGAGATGTACGGATGTTATGGATTTTCCGTTTCAGTACGGAACTTGTTCATATCCACGTAGACTCTTCTAAATCGATCAATACATTGCTGACTAGGTGGAATTTTTATGACCAGTTTGCTTGTACTAGAGCTATAACAGTACTATAACTACTGCACTACTGTATACTACACTACTCCACTACTATATACTGAACTACTATATACTGAACTACTACACTATTATATACTGAACTACTATATACTGAACTACTACACTATTATATACTGAACTACTATATACTGAACTACTACACTATTATATACTATAAGTTAAATCCGCTATGGGCAGGGCTCTACCCATAGAGACAGTATCAAGCCTCGCCGTCTGATATTAACAATGGTCATTCCAGAACGCCAACTCCTCACTCACCCTGATGCTTTGTACCAGGGTGGAATGTGATAAACCCGAAGTACCAGGTCAGAATGTGAAGTGTTTTCCCGCAAGGACTTATTTAGTGAGGAATTATGAACTAGAGTAGTCCTAATAGTATACGGTAATAAATGCTGTCTACTACTACTACTACACTATACTACTACTACTACTACTACACTATACTACTACTACTACACTATACTACTACTACACTACACTACTATACTACTACTACTACTACTACTATACTACTACTACTACTACTATTATACTACTACTACTACTACTACACTATACTACTACTACTACTACACTATACTACTACTACACTACACTACTATACTACTACTACTACTACTACTACTACTATACTACTACTACTACTACTACTATACTACTACTACTACTACTACTATACTACTACTACTACTATACTACTACTACTACTACTACTATACTACTACTACTACTACTACTATACTACCACTACTGCTACTATTTAGTAGACTATGTACTTATACTACCAGTGTATATACGCTACTATATACTACTACCAGTGTATATACGCTACTATATACTACTACCAGTGTATATACGCTACTATATACTACTACCAGTGTGTATATGCTACTGTGTACTAGTGTTATGTAATACAACGTACTACTACTATTATTTAGTAGACTACTACTACTACTACTACTACAATACTACTATAACACTACTATACTGTATTGACTACTACTATAACACTACTATACTGTATTGACTACTGCTATAACCCTTGAACAGTGGTGCATTTAATGGGAGAGGACACAAGTTCTTTGTAAAAGGTGAGTCGGAATCAAGGATCTCGGACAAATACTTTCAGGGACTATGGGGTTATCTTCGAAGAGATATGACACTGCACGGTCCCTACATGAAGTATACTAGGCATAGATAGATATCTTTCCCAGAGGTAAATTAAACGATTAGTTTTTTTTCGAATAATTATTGTATATCAGAATAATTAACATTTGAAAAAATCGTGTGTTAAGCACTGTGGAAACCATGAGGAAAAAGTTTGTATACTAGTAATACTTATATTATTAGACCGCACTTTAATACCAAATTGGTTTCTGGATATATCCTAACCATGGCTCAAAACACTACTGGGTTATACCTGAAAATGCTATAAATCTGAACCCAAAATATTGCTGTACTGATACGATACTCATACTACTTAGACTACCAGGCAGTGATCTATACTGGTATAACTAGAGGGTGGTCTCAGTATGCTGTAGTTCAGCCCACAGTAGTTATACGAGACATCTCTATATGTTAGAACCACCCTACGTAGTGCTCTACCTATTGAGATAATTTGAGCCTACGCTGTCCAACCTAGCAATTGTCATTCCATCCACGTTCAAGTACCATCCACTTTCGTCTTGGGCTGGCGAACAAGATGGGCCAAGTACAGATCCAAACTCTGCTCAAAACGTTCCTGAAACTAATCTTGGTACGCTGGCACTTTGCCCAACGACAGGTACTTCTGTGGCATGTAGTTGGTCTCTCTATTAGCAGGAGCGGTCTTGAGCCACTTCTTCTTCTTCTCCTTCATCGAACAAGCACTCTTCTGTTGACGTTTTACGTGCGAAATTGTCATCCAGACAAGCTCTATTAGGTCTCTATCCAATGAAAGTGACGAGTACTAGGAAAAACTATTTGTATACTTTATTATTTATCTTTTTTATTATTATTTATTTATCTTTTTTCTTATTAATTATTGGTTTTTTTTACCTTTAGCTTGTGCTTTAACTACTCCAAGTCAGTTCAGGGTCCACAAAACCCAAAGCCGCACTAGGAGTAGCATTAGCATCTTACAAAGGGTCCCAAAGTTTGGGATGGGACTTTAGGGATTCCCAAGGCTGTGCCCAAGCATGGGGCTTGCTTGCCCCATTTCTTTCCCCATTGCTTTTCTCATCGCACAGATTAGAGCTTCCAATAAGGAAGTCCAGGGTCAGTTGCGAGAGAGCTTTTGGACTCTAGGTCTATTTCCATGTCCAGTCAAAACTCGATTGGAGATTCGAATGGTCGGAGAGACTCAAGGCACTGGTCATAGACGTCAACTCGAGTGTTGAGTCTTGAGACTCCAAGGTAGTGTCTGCTATGCCTTCTAGTTCTTCTGGGAACTTTGGCAGAGCGGCGTTGGCGTTGCAAGGCTCAATGTCTATTGGAAAGAAAGCCTGGATTGAAGGGCAGAGAATCGAAGTCCTCCAGCCTGCGAGATTAGTCTCTGTGAAGAAGTCAGTGTTCACTGGGCAGTCTTGGTTGAACATTGGGTGGAAAGAGTCACAGTCAAGAGCTTGCATTGGAAGGGAATTGAGAGTGAGTCGGAGAGTCTGAGTCTAAGAGTTTGAGTCTGAGAGTTTGATTATTAAAGTCTGAGAGTCTGAGTTTGAGTCTAAGAGGCTGTATCTAAGAGTCTGTGTCTGAGATTAGAAGTGAGGTAGAGGTTGAAATCGGTGGGGAAAATGCGGCTTATATAAGGCAGTAGCCGACTACAAACTCATTTTCTGGTATGAGCCGGTCACAAACTCGTTGTTGTGCCTACAGAAAAAAAGACAAAAAAAAAAGAAAAACACCGAATCTCACATGGTATATATCAAAACTTACAAGATACATTTTTTACTGGTGGGCCAGGGTCGCGACCGGAAGAACCATCCCATACTTGAAAAGCTGGTATTGGAGAAGTATGGCTAATCAGATGCATGGATAAGGTTTGGCATAATTAGGGGAAGCTCAAATGTGAAAAACAGGGTTTTTAATGCGCAGTTTCTCATATGACCTGCAAGATCGATTTGTGATTTGCGGTATGTGGTATGTGGTATGTGGTTTGTCCATCTACCTAATTCGGTGCCATATGCAGATTTGCACCTAAAAAGCCGGGAAAATACTAGGGTATTTGAGCTAGAAGAATACAAAGTAAGACGGGAAAAAAAGCGTTTAGATCTGGACTTGTGATGTCTTTGCATGAACATATACAAAAACAAGTGCTCTGGATGGGTGCAAAATCCTGCATACAATTCGTGCTCTGTTGCACGGGTGTCAAAAGTTCATCTACTCCGGTAAAATGGTCCCGGGTAGACCAGGCCGGAAATCCGGCTGGCTACTTGGCACCTGCTGTTGAGCTTCAATGCCTGTATGCGTAGAGCACTGCCGTATTGTACCTAACACCTTGTATTACTACTATATTACGACTAATACTATATTACGACTAATACTATATTACGACTGTTAGATCCACCATAGGTAGTGCTCTACCTACTAAGTTGTTTTGACATACGCTGTCTAATCCTAAAAATGGCCATCAAAGACCTTTCACTTATGTAATACTTTGTACTACCACTATAGCACTGATATATACTACATTATACTATATACTACACTATTACACACTATACACTACACTATTACAGACTACACCACACACTATACACTACACTATTACAGACTACACCACACACTATACACTAAACTATACTGTATTACTATGATAAAAGAAGACTGACGAGGGATCACAGTGGATTCAGAATAGACGTTTCAATGAATTCTAATTTTAACTCAGTGGTACAATAGTCCCACTCCAATATAGTATAGTGTATAGAAAGTAGCCGAAGTCCAATAGAGTATAGTGTATAGAGAGAAGTCCAAGTCCAATATAGTATAGTGCTGTAGAGAGAGTACAGACTAATCTATACTATAATAATCTGACTCTTTTTACTTCCTCATCTTTCTAACCCTATATCCATACTATGTACCAAACACGATGTATATTTACTAAACCTTTATATACTACACACTACACTATACTACTACACACTACACTATACTACTACACACTACACTATACTACTACACACTACACTATACTNTACTACACACTACACTATACTACTACACACTACACTATACTACTACACACTACACTATACTACTACACACTACACTATACTACTACACACTACACTAACTATGGCCATTCCATACCACCGTCTCCTCAGTCATCATTGTACGAGGCACCACGATGGAATGTGGAGAGTCTTCCCGCATGTACCTAGCAACAACTGGCTGACCAGGCGACCCCGCTGTCCACTACTTAAGTAGTCCGACTCCTCCCTCTGGAGGACCATCGGCGAATGAATATAGTAAATATAGTACCTGACAACACGAATCTAACAGAACACTGAGTACTGACGTAACCAAGAATCCAGCACTCTACATACTATACTCTGTATTACTACTACACTATACTACTACTACACTATACTACTACTACTATGTACTACTACTGCTATGTACTACTACTACTATACTACTATAATACCACTACTGCTACACTATGCTACTACTACTGCTACTACTAATACTACTACTACTAATACTACTATTACTACTACTGCTGCTGCTACTATTTAGTAGACTATGTACTTATACTACTAGTGTATATATGCTACTGTGTACTAGTGCTATGTAATAAAACGTACTACTATGTACTACTACGAGCTAATAGTGTTCTACTACTACTATGTGCTACTGAGGGTGTATTGAAGTGGCAGTAGGTAGTTCATTTCTTCATGCTATGGATACGAGGGCCATGAAGTTTGAACTTATCGATAGTGGCCATACTTTCGAAGTGCTTCATTGGGTATATACACTTTCAAAAGATATTGTACCATGACTATAAATATGAATATACTATAAATGTGGATATGGGTATGGAGATCAAAAATGACATATACGTTTACTTATTACTCTGCTCTGCTCATGACATAGTGAGCCATCCTCTGTCAATTACCAAGAGAAGTACCAACAAGCCAGTCTTCTTCTTCCCAGTCCCAGTCCCAGTCATAGTCCCAGTCCCAGTCAAGGTCCATACTTCTTACTCCTACTTCCTCTTCTTAGTTCCTAATTCTTCCAATGGTCTTAGTTCTAATACTAGTACCTTCTTCCTCTTCCTACTTTTTACTCTTCACAATTAACTTCCTCTTCTCAGTCTGAGTCTCACTTCTTCTTCTTCCTCTTCTTCTTCTTCTTCCTCTTCTTCTTCTTCTTCTTGTTCTCGGTCCCTGCTCCTGGTTCTTCTTCTCCTCAGTATAAATCTTACTTCTTCTTCTTAGTCTAAGTCTTACTTCTTCTTCTTCCTAGTCCATACTTCTTCTAAATCTTAGTTCCTAGTTCCTTTTCAGATCTTAGTTCCTGGTCTTGGTTCTTGTTTCTTGTTCCTAGCTTATTCTCAGTCTTTCCTCCTATTGCTTTCTCATATACCTTAGTACCTTAGTATCTCATGTAACTTGTCTCCTACTTCCAGTTCCTAGTGTTCCTTCCTAGTCCTACTCCTCACTTCCTAGTCCTGGTTCTTCTATTCCTTACCTCTTATTCCATACTTCTCACTTACTCTCCATAGCTGTTAGTTATTAGTTGCTAGTTCCTCTTGTTACTTCTTCTTGTTACCTCTTCTTTTTACCTCTTCTTGTTACCTCTTATTAATAGTTCTTCTTCTTATTCTTATCTCCTCTCAGATCCTAATTCTTCTTCTTCCTCTTCTTCCTCTTCTTAACCTTAGTTCTATGCCTTAGCCCATACTTCCCCTTCTTCTTAATCTTAGTTCTTCTTCTTAGTCCTTACCTCTTCTGATCTCTCCTTCCCTTCTCCACCACGAGTCTGCCGTTGCACCAGACCATGGTGCAGTTCCTGTCGTCGCCGGAAAAGACCCACTTCTGGAGCAACTGGAGCATCATGCGCTCGTAGTCTGCGTGGCCCACCTGAGGCCGCTGGAACTCAAACACATCCACGTTGGACCCGTTACTCTCGAGATCCACCAATTGTGCATCGAAACTCTTGCCCACTGCAAACGTGCCCACCTGCGCATCCAAGCCACACGCCCGCGCCCCGCCCATGGTGCTCATGTACAAGGCGTCGCCCACGGAGATTTGACCCGCACTCTCCTGGGGTTTTTTCCCACCCTCACATTTAGGTTTATTTTTTACACCCTCAGACTTAGATGTGTTTTTCCCACCCTCAAATTCATAGGTGTTTTTCACACCCTCAGATTTAGGTGTGTTTTTTACACCCTCAGATTTAGATGTGTTCTCCACACCCTCAAGCTCCAATGTATTTTTCACACCCAATGTATTTTCCACACCCTTAAATGTAATTCCACCTTCACTGCGCTGCTGCCTCTTTATGGCCAAATGGTGTGACACTAGTATCAGCGCCTTAACTACCCCCAACATCGACTGCTCGTAGCCTCCCGAGAGATCCGTGCCCAAACCCACGTTTATTTGGTCTTGGTAGAGGTACTCGTGTACAGGCGCCTCTCCACTGCTGATGAATGTATTGGAAGGGGGACAATGGGAGATGGAGCATTGGCGTTGCTTCAAAAGAAGCCGTTCTTGTGGCTGCAAATGGATGGCATGGGCCACGATGGTTTTGGGGGTGAGGAGCTGGTGGGCATCATACACCTGGGCATACGTTTCGTGTTCAGGGAACGTTTTCTGCACCAATCGGATTTCTTCAAGGTTCTCCGACATATGGGTCTGAATGGGCAAGTTCTGTGTGCCGGCCAAATCACCCAATGCAGCCATAAGTTCCCTCAGACAACTGGGGGCAAATCGAGGCGTTATGATGGGCTCCAACGTAAAATTCGGGGGGAAACTGGGGTCCTGGTGCATTTTCCGGCAATGGCTGATCACAGCCTCGTTGCCTTGCATGCACTCCTCATACGTTTCCTGGTATTCCGGGTACGTGGGGTTACAGTCCATACACACCTTGCCCACAAAGCCACGCTGTCCTTTTTCCACTAGGAGATTGGCAAACATCTTGGTGGTGTCGGTGTCGATGGTGGTGAAGTAACATGCGCAGGTGGTTCCATTGGAGAGGGTTTTTTCAATGACTTTCCGGTACACGTGGGAGGAAAACTGGAAGTTGTTTTGCTTATCGCCCACAAACTTGTTTTCCAACTTAAAGGTATAGTTTTTGAGCCAGTCCAAAAGAGGCAATTCCGATCCAATGCCTACATTGGGGTACTGCAGGGCATGGATATGGGTATCGATGAACCCGGGGAAGAGGAATTTGCAGAGCCCCGAAAGATTGTGGAATTGGGCACTGGTAATGCTGGGGTACTTTTGGGTGAAGAATTGCTCAGGGCTCATACCACTATTGGCCTCATACTCAGTGATGCCAATGATCTTCCCATACTGGTCTACGGCCATAAGTGTATTGGGCCTAATCTCGATCTGGCCTAGCACCGGTGTGTGCACCAAAGTGGCGAGGTAAAGTGACGTCATATATAAGATTTACTGGTGGTCGTGGGTGGTAATTGGGTGGTGTTTTTTTGGTTTTACTGGTGGCGTGTTTTGGTGGTAATTGGGAGGTATTGGTTTTGGTGGGAGGTGTTGGTGTTGGTGTTGGTGTTGGTGATTGTGGAGAGATGAGAATTTATAGCAAGGCGCGGCGGCATGTCCGCGGCATTTCCGCCTGGCCATCAAGGTCTGTTTGAAGTTTCCGTTCCACTTATCAAGACCCTTTTCCCCCCCCTTTTCTATTACCTTTTATTGATTTGGACTTTTGTATAAGATTTGATGGTGTAGTTATATGCAGGTGTCCCATTTAAAGTCTTCTCGCCAACTTTAATTCCACATAGTGTACGAGAATGTCCCAAATCCAGAATGTCCAGAATACAGACCAGATCACAATCTAGAAATTACTCCATTTCAGAAATCACTCTAGAAATTACTTCATTCCAGAAATTACACTGTAGATGGTATTATACCGAAATCTCAGTTTCTTTTTCTGGTCATGGTCATTTTCGTCATCCCATTGTGCATTCTGGTACTGGCCAAAATCGCGTATACCTGAAAATAGAGAGATTAAAACAACTCATTTATTGATAAATTGGATTTTCAATATCAATTATATAAAAATCAAATATCAAATATTAATAAATTTGTCATTTTAAATACTAATAATTATTAAGTTATTGGTTAATAAATTATTGATTAGTAAATTATTGAGTAACAAATTTGATTGGTGGTTTGTGATTGGAATTGTATGGGGTAGGAGCATTTTGGAAGAGGTGTGTGAGTAGTGAGTGTGTGTAAAATTAGTGAGTGTGAAATTAGTGTGAGTGTGAAATGAGGGTGAGTGTGAAGAGGGTGAGTGTAAAATGAGTGTGAAATGAGTGTGAAATGAGTGTGAAATGAGTGTGTGAAATGAGTGTTCAATAAAGTGAGCATAAAAGTGTAGAGCAGTGCGTGTAGAGTGAGTAGAGCGTAGAGTGAGTGACTGAGTGACTGAGTGAGGGTCGAGCGTAGAGCATAGATCTAAGAGCGTAGAGTATAGAGTATAGAGTATAGAGTATAGAGTATAGAGTATAGAGTATAGAGTATAGAGTATAGAGTATAGAGTAGTGAGTATAGAGTAGTGAGTATAGAGTAGTGAGTATAGAGTAGTGAGTATAGAGTAGTGAGTATAGAGCATAGAATATAGAGAATAGAGTATAGAGTATAGAATATAAAGTATAGAGTAGTGAGTAGTGAGTAGTGAGTAGTGAGTAGTGGAATGGAATAGAGCGTAGTGAATAGTGATAGTGGGTATAGAGTGGTGAATAGTGATAGTGGACATAATGCTTAGTGAGAATGCTTCTTCTCTATAGATCTCTCCCCCCACAAAGTATGTGTTTTGAGATTCACCCAATTATGTGATATGGACTGTGAAATGGATTGTGATATGGACTGTGATATTTAATGTTCAGAGATAGGATATGTGGTACTATTCTGAAACGATGTGTCTTATTATAGTCTTATTGTGGTCTCTGGTCTTACTATGGTCTTGTAAGGACAATTATGACTATTATGAAACTATGGTGATCCTATGGTGAAACTATGGTTATACTATGGTTATACTATGATGGTCTTACTATGACTCTTGCTATTATGACTATTGTGACTATTGTGACTATTGCTATTATGACTATTGTGGCTATTATGACTATGATGATTACTATGACTATAATGGCTGTTATGAAACAATCCTGAAACTATTGTGATACTTTTATGGCTATTATGACTGTGAAGACATTATGACATTTTGACATTGAAATTTTGAAATTGACATTTTGACTTTGACATTTTGACTTTGACATTTTGACTTTGACATTTTGACTATTCTGAAACCATCGTGATACTAGGAGCCTAGAGTAGTGGGTCTAGAGTAGTGAGTCTAGTGTAGAGTGTGAGTCTAGTGTAGAGTGTGAGTCTAGTGTAGAGTGTGAGTCTAGAGTGAGTAGTGACTGCTGCGTAGGTCTCAGTGAGGGATACAAATATAGTATGGCAATATCAGTTTAATTGGTGATGTATGGAGTAGTGAAATATGAAAATATGAAAATATACCGATATACAAAATACCCATAGTCATATATCATATATCATAAAATCTAGTAATATATAAATCTAGTAATATTTCATGCTGTGAGTGAGTGAGTGGGTGAATGTGTGTATGTGTGTAGAGTGAGTGTAGAGTAGTGAGGAAGTATACTGACTTCACTGACTCTACTAAGTATACTGAGTAGTGAGAATACTCAGTTACTGACTCTAGTAAGTACACTGACTCTAGTAAGTATATCGAGTCTAGGAGTCGGAGTCTAGGAGTAGGAGTCTAGAGTAGGAGTCTCTGTAGTGATGTGTGAGTCTGTAGTGATGTGTGAGTGGAGAATGTGTGAGTGAGTCTATAGTGAGTGTAGAGTAGTAAACTCCTTCACTGCCTTGAGGTCTTAAAGCTTGACTTTTTCTTTGCTTGGTATGTCCTCTTTGAACTTCTCGTAGTCTTCTTCAATATCTGTTTCGACCAATAAGCCATCCACATAAAGTACGATGAAAATCTTTCTTTCAGCATCTGTCCTTTTATCTTCACGGATCCATACGCTTTAAGCTGTTCTGGTATCGTTAAATACCATGCTTTCTGAAGTTATTTGGTCCGTATTAGGCCTTCTTGGGCTTCCATGTTTTGGTTTGATTGCTTCCTGGATTCCCTTGGATGTGTGAAGTAGAGTGAGACTTTTGCTAATGGAGCCTTCATGTTTATGTGGGTATTGCAGCTAATGGGTATGCCAGATTAAAATACTCGAATAACCATACTGAAGGACTCGGGTAGGTTATGTCGTGGGAGTAAACTGCAAATATACCAAAGTTGGAATAGACCAAAGTTGGAATAGACCATAAGTAGTAGAGTAGGAATGACTACCAGTCTAAGATCAGACTGAAGGTAAGGAGTACCTTGGATATGATAGACTCGCTTCTGAAAATTAACTTCAGAAAATAAATCTTTGGCTTCATAAGATTATTCTTCCATAAACCAGCAACCTTTTTGATTATATGGTCTGTTTCATATTTGGTAGCTATTGAAGATCTCAAAGTGAGCTTTGAATGACTGATTCTTTTCTTAGCTTGAGAAGATAACCAATGAAGTATCTATAAGACTGGTCTCTGTACTACATTGCCCATAATGTAGTTCTCCATTCTATACTCGATTTAATTAATCGCGTATACACTTCAGGATTAGTATAGATTAGTAGTACATTGTTCAGTAAGTACTGTTGACGTAATTGTATTCTTTTTTAGAAAGAACAATCAATTTCATTACTTCTATAGTGTTCTGATATTAGATGTGCTGCATATTTGGTAAGCTCCCATTTGGGATTCGGATTTGTTGGTTCTGGATACCTTCAAAATCGGGGAATCTTCAGGTGGCTCGAAATTGAAAGGACAGATAAATCTCGTAGTTTCTTCAAATATAAAAGTTCTTCAGAATTATTTTTATGTTGAGAGACCGGGTATTGTTGTGGCTCTGGTTTTACAAGACATTGTCTTGCAATTAGAACAGTTCAACTTTGGGAGGATCTCATGGCTGTAGATACTAGTCTCGAAAATGTAAAAAAAAGAACTATTAGTCCATTCATTATAATTTCGTGTCCACATTTTCTTTAGAGATTAGAATTGGCCCGATTGGAAGAGCACTGAAAAACAGAGCACTAGAGGACTAGATATCAGACAGTATCGATTGATTAGTCTAAAACACTTAAGTTCTGGATTGATGTTCGATTGTCTTATGGGTTCTTGTGTAAATTCTTGTGTCTTATGGATTCCTGTGTGAGTTCTTGTGTGAATTTTTGTGTCTTAAGGATTCCTGTGTCTATAAATTCTTATGTCTTATGGGTTCTTATGTCTTAGAATTCTTGTGTCTTGAAATTTTTGTGTCTTAAGGATTCTTGTGTCTTAGAATTTTTGTGTCTTAGAATTCTTTTCTCTCATGAATTCTTGTATCTTATAAATTCCTGTGTCTATAAATTCTTGTGTCTCGTCTTTAGACTGGCTTAGAGTTTCAGAGTAGTCCAAGTTCAAGCATGTTGAGCCATATTAAGGTAATTTGTAAAAAAGACTAATGATTATTCCAAGGGGGAAGGCGTCCTTTTATAGTGTGGAGGCTGCTTTTTGTGAAACGTATGCACAGTGGTCAGGGGCTTGCATGGCTGCGAAAATGTAGCCCTACTAATATATAAGGCCCCCCGCTGCGACTTCTGCTCACATTTTTACCACTCACTTTAGCAACAACTTCAGCACCCCAGTCGCACCCCACAGAACAATAACGAACGGTTTAAGACGAACAATAAGATGAGCAATAAAAATGAACAATAAAGAGAACAATAAAGACGAGCAATGAAAATGAGCAATTTTTCTTGAACAAAGTAACAATTGACGAGAAAATGATCGATTGACACGTGGCATCAACCTCCTGCCACTCTATGGCCAGCCACCACTCCATAACTCAAGCTATGACACTTGTGGAGGCTGCTTAGAACATGGCTACAATATGGGGACATGACAGATTAGTTATACATGTCGACAAGTCTAGATGCTACTTCAAATATGAAGATCTATTCCTTTCTTGACTTTACTAATTGTCTATGCTGAGCAGTCTAGTCTAAAGGCCTATGATTGTAGAGTATGGATTAGGACTGGAAAAAAACAGTAATATACTATAAGTATATTAGGACTGTCTGGAACATTTAGAACTAGCCCAGGACTATGGATCTACATGATTTTCTTCTCTTTTTTATTCAACAATGCCGTCTACAGCACCGGGTATGAAATTTCAAAACAATTCATTGCCATGAATAACTTTTCTCCTCACTTCCTTACAACAAAGCACCCATAAGACCAACCACGGCAGCAGCTCCAATAGACTGGCCAAGCTGGTTGGCAGCTCCACTTGGAACAACGCTGACGGTGGCAGAAGATGCAGTAGATCTGGATTGGGCACTGGTGGCGCTGGCAGCTTCGGCAGCAGCAGAAGCAGATAACTCGGCAGAGGCAGCAGCAGCAGCAGCAGCAGAGGCAACGGAAGCCACCTCGGCAGATCTGGCAGCAGCAATAGCATCAGCGTCGGAAGACACAGCAGCAGAAACGGAAGGAGCAGCCGAAACAGAAGGAGCAGCCGAAACGGATTCAGAAGCGTCGGATGAAACAGCGGACGAAGAAGCAGCAGCAGACGACGAAACATATTTTCCACAAGATTTACTGAAGTTAGCCTTGGCAAAATCAGCGTCTCCATTAGGACAGACCAGGTCCAAGCACTTGTTCATGGCGCTCCCCAAGGAAGAACAGATACACGAAAAGTCAACCAAGCTGTCACACGAAGAAGACTTCTGCACATGGGCCAAACAGGCCAACATACAGGCAGGAGGGGCGGCGGCGACTTGGTGCACGGAAGCAGCGAGGGCAACGAGGGCAGAGATCTTCAAGCCGTACATGATGAAAGGGATGATGATATGAAGAAACGAGTGATGTGGTGGATGGAAAAGGCGGTGTGGGAAAAATATAAAGCGTGCGGTTTGGGGTTATGTGTGCAGGACTTTGAGGGTGGCGCACGCCCAGCCTCCTATTTTTAACCTCGCCGTCTCCAACGTAAACAAACATCACGTGTCCAGCACAATTGAGGTTCTTGCCCGTTAGAGTCCACTCCACCAGCACTTCCATCATTCCTGTATTCCATTTTCAGTAATTCATCATTTCTTTTTCGTCGTTTGTTTTTTTTTTCCCTTTTCGCTTTTCCCTTTTTTTCACCTTTTCGTTTTTCCCTTTTTTTCGCCGTTTCTTTTTTCCCTTTGTTAGATCTTGATTTGAGCCGTGAGCCCCGAACCTCTGTACACCACATCTGCAGGAAAATCGCCAATAATTACCAGAATTTCGGCCACCACATTCACGGCCAAATCGCCGTTTAGAGCTCGGCGGAGAATATCGGCTCCGATGCCTTTGGAGATCTCCACGGGGATCCGGGGCGTTGTATACACTCCGGGAGGCACCACCACCTCGCTATGCTCAACATGCGCTAACATGTGGCCATCGTAGGATGCAATGCAGCTTTCGATGCGGGCATTGATCTCCATATTGGAGAGGGGGTTGAGGAGAGTCACCTCGATCTCCGAACTCCAAAGATGGATCGTGGCCCCAAGAAGGAACGGACTGTGTGTAGATCCCGTCTTTGGTGTGGTATGGTGGGTTGTGTGCTGGTCCGTGCTTATATGCACTCCGGAGCTTGTAATCATTCCCCCATACATTTCTGGATCTGTTCCGTAGTCGATTTGAGGAACCTTCAAGTCCCTAACCTCAACCTCCTGGAGCATTTCCGAAAGTGGATCATCTCCTTCTCTGCCACCAACTCCAATAAACGTGGAGTTCGATCCGGAGATCACGTGACTCAAGAAGTCCTCCACCATCACCCGTTGCAGTTCGGACACGTAGAAAAGACTCAACAGTGTAGAGAACTTCTGTCTCTTTTCACTCTCTTCAAGCAAAAACCCAGACATCTCCGCTGTCCCGATCACCGTGCCATTATAGGAAACATCGAAGCCCATCAGTTCTGAAACGGCCAATGACATATTCAAGCAATTGGAGATTTCAAAATCCACCACGATTTCAATCCCTTTTTCGCTTGTTGAAGCCACCACTATGTTCTCTAACTTGGCCTGCATATTGGCCAAGAGCTTATCCACAATCGTTCTTCCCATGGTTTGGGTGCCCATAAGATGCTTGGATTGGAACACCAAGTTCTTGATCCGGGTGGTTAGGAGCTTCAGCAGGATATCCGCCAGAACGATATGAGCAGACCAAGGGGGGAACTCAAAACCTCCGTTCAAAAAGGTGCTCAAAAGACGGCCCACTTCCGTAGGGTTCTTGACCTCCACTTCCGTATTAGGAAACCATGCAATTGCATTGGTGTAGGGCTCTTTTTTATCCATGGAAAAAGAGACTTGGCCTTCGAAATCGCTGAAACTCACTATTTCTTGGCTCACCTCTCTCTCCCTCTCTCCACTTTCTCTCTCACCTTTACCTTTTTCTATCTCTCCACTTTCCTTTTCGGGTGCATAAATGTGCATGGTATAATTCACCCTGGATGCTTCTGCATAGAAGCCGGATGACTTTAGGGGAATCTCCATGGCCACCGTTGCCTTTGTGCTGACCACGGCCGAGAGTTTTTCGTCTTTGGTGAAAACCTCCACGCTCAAGTCCTCAAAATTCGACTCTGTTTCCGGAAAAAAGGGTTGGAAAAGCTGAAGATCCGCCGGAAGCGGAACAACCACCTTGTGGGGAGTCTGGAGAAAAACCAGGAGCCATTTGGGGAGGTCCTGGTCTGGCTGGGTGTTCACATAGGCACGGAGCATATTGTCATTGGCCAAAGAGCCCATGAATCTGTTGAATGGAGAAATGCCATCCAGACACTCCTCAAGCAATTCCGGAGCCACTTCCGAAACAAGCAAGTTGATATTGGTGGTGGGAATGGAGGACGGCCTTATGTGCACACCACTGGTATTAAACACCCCCAAGCGACGGAGTTTCAAGTCACAGTCCGGCACAGAAAGCTCCCATTGCATTTTCTGGAGGTGATAATTAACGGGCACCTTTTGGGGACTATATGCAGACACGCTAAGGCGGAGTTCTTCTTCATTTAGAGAAAGCGAGAGATTTTTGAGCTCCAATGCCGTCAGATCGGAAAAATTCAACGGCACTTTGCGGCTCAAGGTCTCATCCTTTTTTGTGAATTTGAAGAGCCTTTTTTGGATCACAGGGTCCATTTTCACTGTCACTTCGAGCTCCAGTGGAGGCTGCAGAACCAGTTCGAAGTAATTACCCAAAATTGCAAGTCCATGCTCTTGCAACGCAAGGCTAGTATTGAACTCGATGTAAGAAAGCCTGTTATTGGCCAAATTGAGTGGAATCCGGGGTACGGATGCACTGATCACGTGTGTGGGATCCAACCCTCTTGCACCCACGTACACGTCACATTTATCTGCAGTAGCCACCGAAACACTGCCAACCATGGCTGCAGCCATGTACATGGAGAACCGGAGAAATGGGTTCCGGATCAGAGAATAGTGGGACGCTATGCTGGCCACGACCTGCACACAGACCCCATCGTCATCTACAGATACCACCGACATGCTTTCGGCATTTGGACTGAAGCCCTGCTTCACGATATCCGAAACATCCAAAAACGTTAATCCAAAATAAGCTAGTAGAACCAAAGCAAAAAAAGCAGCCAATGAAAGGAGAAACCGGGCACTCATCGGGGCCTTCTGTGCAGGCCGTCCACTTTCCAAGTCTCTTCCGTCCCTAGCAAGAAGAGGCGACGTTTCCGACACCAGGCTATCCACCGATGGACTTGGTGGATATATATAAGTATCCTGAAGCGGAGTCGAAACTGCTAGAGGAGGCAGCAGAGACCGAAGCACCTTTGCACTCAACATCGGGCGGAGTTTAGGTTCACATTCGCCCAATTCGTTCGGCCCGGGTGTTTCATCTTGGTGATGTCCCACTCGGGGTGTTTCAGGCCATGTTTCATGTGCTGGTGTGCGAGGTGTCTGGGGTGTTTCAGATGTATGCACGGTATCAGACCTCTCCCGCACTGAGCCAGACGAACGTACTTCACGTGTTTCAGATAAATCTGTTTCACGTGTTTCACGTGTTTCATCTTGTGCTTCTGTTTCACGTGTTTCACCTTCACGTGTTTCAGATTCATTGGTCTCACTTCGTGTTTCACGTGTCTCACTTTCACCTGTCTCACTTTCTCGTGTTTCAGATGTCCCGCATGTTTCAGATACTTCACGTGTTTCAGATACTTCACGTGTTTCAGATGCTTTTCTTGTTTCACATGCTTTTGTTTCACATCCTTTTGTTTCAGATGCTTTACTTGGTTCATGCACTGACTGCACACTCTCCCCAGTTTTGGCCTCCACCCCGAAACACCGTTTCATGTGTGTTTCATCTTCAGCCCCCTTGGATCCCACACACTCATTGGAATCGCCACCTAAATTCGGGGTTTGGGGCTCAATTCCTTGAGAGGCATCCTCTTGTGATGGGCTGGAACTTTCGGTGGTTTCAGCCTTGGTATCTGCATGTTCTAGTGCCTTCTTGGGGGCCTTCTTCCCACGCTTCTTCGTATTCTTTCCTTTTCCATTCTTCTTTGCCATTGTGCAGTCTCTTCAAAATCTTTCAATAGCGTTGGAACTAAATACGTAAGGAACGGTTTGGGATGAAACCAGCTTGAAACCTGGTGTAATGGGTGTAATAGATGGAATGCAGGCCCCTGCCTATTTGAGAATGGTGAGTAGAGATAGGGCACGTGACATGCACGTGACCCCCTTTATACTTTCCTCCCACCACAACACCAGCAACTCCAACACGTCCGAAGTTTTAACAGACATATTGTAAAGTAGGGTCATTATAGAACATTGTAAGTTCGATTTAGGTCCAATTAGGTTAAAAAAAGAAAAAAGATTGCAGCACCACAATTTCACACATGGTCTCCCACTGCATTACTCACTGTGGCCCTAAGTGGCTTAACTAACGTTGATCGGACGGGAAACAGTGCTTTCCACTTGGTATGGCCGCAACCGAAAGTCGAATTTTTCACATCTTCACCCCTGCTATTTATGAATGAGATACTATTGTATTGTATCTGCTTGTATTGCAAGTGACATAATAATTCAAAGATTTATTGACTACAGCGCATGCTTTAATAATGTTTATAATATATCAACACTAACAATAATAGAAATCCTATTGGAATAAACAAACTATAGCAGCCCAAAGGGCGCCTGTATAAAAAGATCTGTTGTCGAGCAACGTCTCGGCATCAGCCAAGGCGCCTTTCAACCTCTTATGGTACACGTACAGAAGGTCTCTTTCTGTAGATTCTGTAGAAACACATTTTCGGGCGTCTAGTGGACATGGCCGTGGCTGTGGGCATGGTCATGTTGCTGGACGCTTGGGTCAACGTTAGGGTCCACCGAAGGGTCGATGCTGGGATCCACAGGTGGGTTCAGCAACGAGGGGTTGCCAGGAGCGGCTTCCATGGCTGCAATTACAGCAACGTCTTGAACAGAGGGGTGACCAGAGTCCTCATGGTGGTGGTGGTGTTGGTGGTGGTGGTGTTGAGGGTGTTGAAGCTGGTGGAGCTGTTGCTGCTGGTGTTGCATGTGGTAAGGGTTTCCCTGAAGGTGCTGATGGTCAAGCATATCAGGCTGGAAACCAACAGCAGCAGCGGCAGCGGCAGCAGCGGCAGCATTACCCTGACTGCGGTGCAAAGGTTTTTCAACCAACGTTCTGGTGTACTTGGCTCTCTTCTTCTTGCCTCCAATGACTGCGAAGTTGGGCTCCGGAGGGTGGTTGTGGGCCGGGTGGATCATTCTCAAGATCCACATTTCCGAGTCCTTCTTGTCGTCATCGTAACCGTCAAACTCATTAGGGTCCTTCTTGATCTTCTTGGACTTGTCCTTCTCGGGAGGGTACAAGTTGGCCACCAATCTGTAGCCACACTTGGATCTCTTGGTGTATGCCACTCTCTGTCTCTTGGTGGCATCCTTCACCGTGGTTCTAAACAGTCCGGATCTCTCACACTGGAAGTATACGGCCTTGGGCTTGGACGAGTTGATCACGATCTTGCACAGCTCCTCCTCGTTGAGCACGTTCTTCACGTACTTAACTAGGTCCAGCTTGCTGGAGAATGTCTTGATAATGTCTCCCTCGCCGTGGCGAGACACCAAAAAGCCCCCGTTTTCGTAGTCAATGCCCGCAGTAGGGAGTCCCAACGCGTGCTGGTGCTGGGGCATTTGCTGCTGGTGCATCTGCTGCAGCAACTGGTGATGAGGCATCAGTTGCAAAGGGTGGTGCTGTTGCATTTGGTGCATGTGGTGGTGCTGTTGCTGTTGCATTTGATGGTGTTGTTGCATCTGGTGGTGCTGTAAAGCCTGCTGTTGCATTTGGTGTTGTTGCAACTGGGCAGCAGCATTGGCAGCGTTCATGCGGTGGTACTGGCTGTCCTCGTCATGGTGGCCAATGACCCCAGGGTTCTGGAACTCATGGCCATTGGCCAAGGCAATGGCGGCCGCAGCGGTGTGGTCCATTTGTTGTTGGTGCAAATGGTGTTGTTGTTGTTGGCCGAGGTGAGACTGTTGTTGTTGTTGTTGGGCAAGTCCTTGGCCGACAGAGGATCTTTCGTTGGAGGTAGAAGGTCCAGACATGGAATTGTGACGGGGTCTGTCAAACACGAGTATGTCTTGCTGGAGGATCCTAAGACGGGCGGCAGCTGGCTCTGTCTTGGAAGGGCAAGGGTACTCTGGGGCAGAGAGGTGGGATTCGCAAAAAGCTGAGTAGCTGGTGGAATGTTTTTTTTTTGTTTTTTTAGAAGCGGAAGCTGAAGGCGGGAATTTTTTTAGGAGTCTGGCCTGGCGTCAGCAGCGGAGTTTAGGGCTTGTGGGGTGGTGTTTGAGTGGGTAAACAGAGGGTGTGGATATAATCTCTGTCCTGCACAACTTGGGGGAGTATATATGGCAAGCTCAAGTCCTGGACATAAAAGTAGTAGGTGTGTGTGGAAGAGGGATTGTTGATGTTGCGAGGTGGTGGGCACGCGGGCGTGCGCGGGCCGGAAAAAATGGTACTGTGTGCAGGCGTCCAATCACCGCTCTTCCTTGTGCGCGCTTATTCGCGCTCTCGCGTCCTATTCCAAACAAACACTGCCTGGTTATGAAGTGTAATTGTGCGCCTGGGTCATTCGCACCCACGGCTCGGCCTGCACTGCCTTTGGTGAAGGTACCATTATAATGTTATGGTGTAGATCACAGGAGATTGGAGTGAATGGTATTTTATCGTATTGAATACAGGAGATCGGAGTAGGTTACGACAGAACCTTAATTGGACCATAAAAACCCTATTTTTTTGGGTGGTCTTTGGAGATCGCTGTGGACTTAGGAGTGAATGTGTTCATACTAGTGGAGTCACGCACTCTAATGTGTGAGCCCACACCATACCAAGAGCCACCACTACACACCCTAAATTGGCCACAATACGTTTATACTTCAATATGTAGATCTTATTTAGATTGTATTTATAGACATTGTAAATTATTCAAAAGAAAAAAGAATAAAAGAATAAAAGAGGAAACTTAGATCACACCACAGATCTTCATGGAGATCACCAGAGATCACCTATGTACCTTGTAGATGTACCTTGTAGATCATATATGAAGCAGAGAATTGTGGATCTAGATTCTAGACTAGTAACTTTACCAGTTGCCAGATCTTGGTACAAGGTGTATAGAATAGTAACAGGCTAGAGATTATAGCGTACTACAGACAGCCCAGATGTAGAGTCCTACACCATGGTTTTAATAGATAAAGGTTTAAAGAAGTCAATTGTTTTTGCTGTTATTCAATCCCGAAGATAGAAGAATAGTATCAATACTATGACTAGTACTATGGGAACTACACCAACTGACGTAGAAAGAGTGTCTTCACCTTACTTGAAGGAACTCTTGACTAAGAAGCAAATCCGGCTTCCTGAATATGATGATATAGTATTGAAGCCAATTGTTTTTGCTGTTATGGATTGATGACTGTGTATTTCAAAAGAATAAATGTATTATAGAACTGACGAACACTGAACTCATCTACTGTGAGTCATAGTAGAACCCATAGAACCCATAGTAGAATTCATGAAACTCATGGAACTCATAGAACTCATAGAATTCATGGTATATTAAAACGGGTGGTCGTTTCTGGAAGTTGAATTGAGTTTGTGATTCTCTTCAATGTACTTTCAAGCTTTAAGCTAATGGTGTTCATCACATATAGATGTTCATTAGAATATGTAGACCTGTCCTCTCCGTAATTGGTCCCCATGAAACACCATCATAAGCCGGCAGAAATAAATTTAGACCAAAGGAAGAGTTTTAAAATACCGTATGTGAAGAAAATACCATTGATTAGGGGCGTGGCACACCACGGAAGCATTGGACGTCCATAAACTTTAATTTTTCCATAATGATTACTCACCAATTGAGAGCTGTCGCCGCCAAAATCCCCAAACTACCATATCCTGCTACTTCTTGCTGTACCCTACTGTGTCCCGAAATATTCTAGAAGCTGATCATTCCAATACATATATAAATTACTTTAGTGGACTACTGTTTCTATGTCTTTAGGAGTGATATACCAAAGGTATAATGTCTGGTATAATTTCTGGTTAAGGAAACCCATTATTTCTCAAGACGTGTTCTCTTTAATTCAATATAGACTGGAAAGGGCTGGAATGGAACAAGTGTCAATTGTTCTCTCATACTGAAGATCTATTCTATTCTATAGTACTCATGAATACTGGGTGTGGTGTAATACCAAACTCAATAAGACCAATCCAAGACATATGAGCTCATATAACTAGGACCATCTAGTCATACCTCAGAGTATTTGAATCTTTTTTTAAGCCTTGCTGTATTGCTAGTCTCAGTCACTCAACCCTACTAAGTATTTGTAACTCTTGGTCATCAGTAGATATACCTCCTCCAGTCATTAGCAGTTTTTAGAAATACGCTATTTCAACTTATTCTTAATACGTATTGGTGTGGATTGCTTTCTGGCTTTCGTGAGGAAGGGGGGCCTTTCTGGCATGTGGTGGCGCATTGTTCGTCCCATGGTATTAGTATCGCTGGCTATTTTAAACTATAGCTTCTGTCTCTCCATAGGCTAGCTACCACTCGAAAACTCTTTACCATTTATAGAGATCATGATGAAAGTACTACACCAACTACAATCTTGCCTGCTTTTTCTGTCTACCAGAAAGTGACTCTCTTTGATCTGCGTATCCATATGTTCTTTTAAAGAGACTACACTATAGACTGATACTACAGGATAATACTGGAGACTAGTAATGAGAAGACTGCGACGAGATGGAAAAAGCAAGTGAATGCAGTTCAAGTACCTCTATGGATATGACGGGTACAGCTCTATGCCCTTTTCGACCTGCTCCTGGAAAGACTGCGTTGGCTTCATGATTCCCTTGTGTTTTCTGCACTAAGGCTTCACTCCTCGGGATCAATTCCATACACGACCTAGACCTTATAGAGAAAAACCGAAAACACTATGGCTCCTTTTGGAGGGATAATTGCTTGACGAGTCTTTGTGGTGTGGTCCAAGAACTTGCTCGTATACCTAGAGAACTAGCTCGTGCACTAGAAATCCGTGTCTGAGCTGAACATGCATGCAGTGCTATATTGTCGTTGGTCTTCGAGGTACCGTTGCTTTCTCGTGATTCTAGAGTGGAAATTGAGGCTAAAGAATGTATAGAGTATATTAGAGAGCACTTCGTTTACTATAGTCGTACATTCTCAGAGTTATCATCTTAGGTGTCTCCTGGTGTTAGTATGTTTTGTTGAGAGTGAGCTCCACAAACCTGTCTCTACAGTCTCTGTCAGTAGGCCTTTCAGTAGACTCTAGGCTCGAATAAAATCTATTCGAGTCTGACTCATAAACTACAGGTAGTCAATAAGGACAAGTGCGTGTCAGGTGCTGTCTCACGTGAGCTCATAGTAATCCACCGAATGTTTGTGAAAGCTTCTGATTTTCAAGTATTGTGTATTTCAAGAATCTGGGTCTGTCTTTCGGATCAAGTATTAATGTATCAGACATCGCTAGCTGTCAGATTATCAGAGACTCCTGTGTATATATGAGTAACCCAGTCATCAGTGCGTATCATAATTAGGAACCAGATACACTATAAGGAGCCAGAAATACTATAATAAAGGAACCAGAAATAATATAATCAGGAGCCAGATACACTATAATCACGAACCAGAAATACTATAATCACGAACCAGAAATACTATAATCACGAACCAGAAATACTATAATACTAGGTCTAGACTTATCCCAGAATACACCATAATAGAATTTGGACTAAAGAGCCAGCCTTCCAGGCCTATGACTAAGATCTGACTATGTTTTGACTAAGATCTGACTATGGCTTACCAAGATCTGAATATGTTTTGACTAGGATCTGACTGCTCATACTACGCTACAGATATCTACCGTGCCCTACTACTCTACTGCATTATACTGCCAGTATAGTCGAATAAACCCAGCCTTCTTTCCAATTATTTATTATTTCACTATTCCAGGCGAGTAAATTTCTTAAATTACGAAGGTAGATCTTCTATGCCAAACTTCGTTTTTCGACATGCTTGATATGAACTTTGTCTTGGTCAAATTTGCTTCCTGATAAAATGCATATTTTAGGGCGTCCAAATACTCCATGGATACATTCGAGATGGTAGACTATTAAATGAAGGTCCCATTAATTAAGTGAAAAAAGCAGCCATTGCTTATATCTCTTAGTGAAAGGTGAAATCATTATAGCATGGTGAGTATTCAAGGTTCCCTAGAAATCAAGTGTGATGAATAGTAATATAGACGATCACCAGTATCAAGTACGGATTTACTATTACAAGTACCAATGTAAAGTAATTTCTAGTGGTACTAGTACAAGTATACAGTGATTTTTCAGTAGAGGAAGGAGAAGGAGAGGAGGAGAGGAGGGGGATCTGCATGGAGCGACTGTACAGGTTTAAATCGAACTATCTGCAGCATCTTTGTATCTCTATTGGTTGAAGCCAAAGAAACTTTACAAGAATCCTTCCAAGGAGTGGTGTGAGTATTGATTTGGGTGGCTTGGAGTATGCCTCAGAGAGGAAAGAGGGCTCGCAGTGCGTACTGGAAGAACCAGGTCAGAGCTCAAAAGCGGCTTTACCTAAACCATAGACAAAATCTTGGCCCCAACAATTGTCCAAACAATATGAATGGATACAGTGGAACAATACGATTCATAAGCCCAGAGCCATGTATCAGTATGCCATGTATCAGTATGCCATGTATCAGTATGCCATGTATCAGTGTGCCATGTATCAGTGTGCCATGTATCAGTGTGCCATATGGATACTACCAATACCAGTAGTACTAATATAGTAGACACTACCAAGAATGATAGTTCACCACTTTCCGTACACTAACAATGCAGAGTGCAGAATGCAGTCTAGCGATTTTCGTTTTTCGGGAAGTCTTAGTAAAGGTATTTGGCCTGATCTCATTGGTCATTAAGTATGATCATTTATGTTGCGCGGCTTTGTTAAAAAAGTACTACGCTATAGATATCCATCTTTTAGTATTATAGATTATTCACTCTAGAAGCTTCTCTGGTAAGTCCTCAGCTACCACTGCCATCACTAACTGATGGTTGAGAACACATATCCATCATGTAAAATCTGCACTGTGCGATGTGGGCGCAACCATGAAAGCGATAAACCATGAGTGCAAAAGTACTAGGATCTAATGAAGAGTCCAAAAGTACTAGGATCTAATGAAGGTGTAGAGTGTAGAGTATAGAGTATGGATTTTAGAACAGCAGGGCTACATAACCACCAGTAAACTATTACATAGCAAACCACTACCTTCTTACCAGCAGGCCAATAACCTACATAGCAAAATAGATCGATACTGGGTCTTGATACTCTTGAATAATACTACCTTTTATGAAGTTGGTCTATTGGAGTAGTGATATCAGAAGAGTCCTCTAAGCATTAACATTAGATCCATATCACTGAATACTTAATAGACTCGTTAATGGACTTGACTCTGGCTGGAGTCTTCGACCACCTCCCTTGAAATTTTGACCACTTAAGTTCAACAGAACAAATACAAGCCTTAGACAAGCCTTGGACACGATCTGGATCCTCTGGAATGACCATTAATGATCTGAACTTGATCCAAAGACTTCGCGTATAGAGAGTATATAGTAGAGAGTAGAAAGTAGAGAGTAGAAAGTATAGACTAGACTAGACTAGACTAGACTATAAAGATAGGATACAGACTATGGAGTAGTATGTAGCGAAACTCGTAGAAATATATGATAGTATAGAGTAGTATAGAATAGTATGTAGTATGGCCTATAGAGTACAGCACTATAGTAGTAGGTATTAGTATAGACTATGGACTATTTGGTTTTGGGTAGAGTATGGAGTATAGACTATAGAGTAGATCAAGGTGTTTTGGACTAGAGTATTACCACTCTTACACGCATTCAACGAAGCCTTCTTCCAGGTCCAGTTTCCTCCGGTACTAGCCGAAATCGGTCACGTGGTCGCCCTCCTCCATGAGGGTCTCCTCTTATTGACGATCTTGAGGATGAGTCCGGCCGGCTGCGCACACGCACTTTGGCCATGCCTTGACCATCAACTCCGCAAACTACATTTACTTTTTGGCATTACTATTTAGTAGTCCGCCTCATTCCAAAGTTATTGACTAACAAAATAGACCCTTGAAAGTAGGAGTTCTCTTATTGATCGAATTTTATATACTAATACTATAGAGCATTGAGTAGCTAGTGACTATCCAATTACACTATGATTGACTCCTCTACCACAGAATAAGATAGAGAAAAAATAGAGACTTGTCAACTTTGAATCGAGATAATAGCTCTCATATTGAGACCTCAGGTGTTCTCGAGCTTGGCCAAAAATCTGAGCATTGTAATGAACTTGGTGTTGAAGTCCCTCATTTACTACTTCACGTAAAATTTATCCAATCTTGAATTAAATATCATCTTGGAATCTGGAGTAATTATCTTGGACCGTTTAGCTAGAGACTATTGATTATAGACTAAGTATTAGTATTCAGTATTCAGTCCTCTGAAACTCTATCATAGTGATGAATAATTCAAGCAGTGAGTACACTACCTAACTAATAATATTATACTACTTATGTCAGATCCGCCATAGGTAGTGCTCTACCTATTTAGATATTATGAAGCCTCTCTGCCTGATACTTTGTATAAGGCCTTCTAACCAGCGCGCTACCAGCCAGCTACCAGCCAGCTACCAGCGCGCACCTTCTCTTGAACAGTTATATAAATAGATCAGATTCCTCCTTCTGAGGAATCATCGGCGAATGAACATAGTAAACAGAGTACCTGACGTAACCGGAATCTAACAACTTATACTTATACTAATACTAATACTAATACTTATGTTAGATCCACTATAGGTAGGACACTACACATAGAGGCATTATGAAGCCTACTCTGTCCGATCCTAACAATGGCCAGGCCATCATTGTACGAAGTACTATGATGGGCGTGAGACGGAGTTTGCAATGGTCATCATAATACTTCGAACAATGATGACTTAATATTCTAGAACAATCATCACCATTATTCTGGTGGAGAGTTTTTTGATGCCACATTTCTCTTCTTAGTTATATAAGCCGCTTGGTTCCTCTCTCTGAGGAACCATCAACGAATATAAGTTTAGGTTTCCAAACGTATCTAAAGAACATAACAACTAATACTAATACCAATACTAATACGAATTCTAATACTCTTGGGTTCTACTAATACTCGTAACTACATACTGACACTGGAACCAGGTTACTAGTACTCTACTCCTTTTAATATGTTGATAAAGACCTTTAAATATTACCACTTGACCACTGGGAAATAAAGACAATTATACACAGTCTGAATTACTATTCGAAAATGTCAATTCCAAGATTATCCATTACCTTATGGTAACTTAAATCCATAATTTATGTACTAGTGTTAGTGCTAGTATACTAGAGTACTGGAAACAATTACTAGACTATTACGAACCTGATCTAAAAAAAACATCAAGATCACTCTCTATACCTTTTTACCAGTGATTTTGGATTGTTGGAGTGTGTTGAAGTGGCTGCAAACGAAAAGATGTTCGACCTGCATATAAGCAAGTCCCCCCAATTTCCTCCAAATTTTAACATATAATCAAATACAAAGCATACAACCTAAAACTCTAACCATTTTTCTCTCCGGTCAAATTCTGATTTTTGGCGTGCTATTAAGTATACGTGTTTTCGCACCCACTGTGCAATCCATATAAATACTGTGAACTACTCACTGTAATACAGACCACCACCAGACCACCACAGACTAAACCATAGCCCAAACCTTAAACCAAACCATAGACAAAGTGAAAAATAAAAATACCAAACCAAAACAAAAAAACACGTGTCAAAAATAAAAACACCTTAATATCACACTATTTACCTTTTTCCACTGCTGGATATGACTATGGGGCCAGTATGGGTTTTGTACTGCACAGAGCCACATGCACCCATATTGAACCACGCATACTCACTACTACACCCATTTCCAGACCACTACCTCCTCATACTTATAACTTGAAGATAATTAAATATTGGACATTGATACTCTATAGACACCTGCATATAACAGCATGATCTCTATAGTGGATGAAAAGGCCCGAAGCCTCGATAAAGAGCTCCATTGGCTTGTGAGCCAAATCATCACCCCAGAGTTCCCCCAGCTCCTAGAAGCGCTCCAGATATGCTCCAATCTTCTCCTTTACAATACCCCACAACATCCAGACGCTTCTAAGCGCATAGAGCGCGGCCCACCAATCACACTCCCGTTTTCCTCGGGAAAATCCGACGAGTTTTCGGGCATTATCGTCCGAGACGGTGCTTACATCACCAAAATGAGTGCTAGCGTCCGGGAAAAACACTTCAACCGTGTTATAAACCGTCTATCACTCCGCAAACCATATCTACTTCTGCAGGTCTTGACTGCCAAACAGAGCATTGATGCTGCGGTGGAACTAATAGTACAGGCCATGTCGATTTTCGACCACGAACTCAGTTGTGAAGATCAAAAAGGGAGTCTGGAAGAGCATAAAGAGGTTCAGGAAGATCATATAGAGGTTCAGAAAAATCAAAAAGAGAGTCTGGAAGATCATAAAGAGTTTCTGGAAGATTATGGGGAAGATCATAAAGAAGAAGGTATTAGGGAAGACGTAGAAAAAAACATGAGTATACTGTGTGGGGCAGAAACCCATAGACAACTCGTGGAAGTGTTCCAGGAACTCCTCAAAGAACTCCAAAAAGCCAAGTCTAGTCTCCAGCTCCCCACAGACCCCAACTTAGTGTTCCCACAGCACGTGACCCCCGAGTCCATGTTCGAGCCCGATCTTTCTGGCTCCATAGCTGTGGATGTTTATTTGAGTCTGGCCGAAATCTGCATTGATATCAAGGACTTGACTCGTATCGTGGAGAAGCCGTGGTGTGAAATCGACCCGGCCTCGGGAAAGCTGTATGTGGATAAGCTCCGAGACCAGATGTCGCGAGGCAAGGATGTGAGTGTGGAAAAAGACGAAGGTGGGGTTTTTCTGAGTGTTCTAGACCATCTCCTGTTGAAGCCCCGCTACGATACTCAGGATTACATCACCCGGTGCGTCACCTATAATAAGAGTGTGGTGATGGTCAATAAGAAGCTAGAGGTTCTGAGTGCAGACCCGGTGCTAGTGAGTGCTTTCACCAAACTCGATTCCGTGGAGTACATGGTCAGCAGTTTTCTCGAAAACATCACCAAGTTGAGTGGGTCCATCAAGTGAGTGTGGTGCTTGCCCAGAAATCTGTCCCAACTGTCCAAATGTCTACCAACATCCCTATTTCAACAACTTTATTTTTTTTCCAAGCAATCGTTCAGATATTGCAATTATTATGATTACTTTGCTTGTCAGATCCTGGTCCACAGCTGCGCTAGTCTCAAGCTGACCACGAGATAGGCCCACATGAAGCTTTCATGGACAACAAAGTCCAACCGAAGATTTTGTCTTTATTGCCACACGAGATTATTCTAATTTGTCACGTACCCCCAAAGGCCAGAAACGATATTGATTTCTTTTTGAAACCAGGCTACCTCAATTCGTCACATTAACAGGTACAGTTAGTATCACGTGCTTTTATAATCTGAAAAACTACCACGAATTATTACAGACAATCTGAGTATAGTCCTGGTCACAGAGCTCAGATAAGTGTGCTATTTCCCCCTTCTACCAAACTGAATGAGCTATAAATAAGTCTTTCACACTATTAGGTACTCCAGGATTAGTACCACTCACCACTTAATCACCAATAATGGGTACACGTTAGCCGTATGGCACCGTTAAGTAGTGTATATTATAGGGATAGACATTTAATACCAAGATATCGTATAATTAATTTCTAGAGTTGGTTAGGTAAATAAAGAAATCATCAAATTTATAGAATATAACAGAATCTGTCGTCTGTAGTCTATAGTTGTAAATTTGTGTGTAGTGTATAGTGTAGTGTAGTGTATAGTGTAGTGTAGTGTATAGTGTAGTGTAGTGTATAGTGTAGTGTAGTGTAT
>NKZK01000485.1:0-15069 GCA_002370145.1 [Candida] ipomoeae | reverse complement strand
ATTAATACATATACATCAATTAAAGTTACCTAATATAACGTTAGCAATATGTATGATCTTAGCATTATTTTCATTAATAAAAATATCTCCATTACCAGGATTTTATGCTAAATTATATGTATTAATAAGTGCTTTCCCTCATAGATTTTTCTGATTGTATAATCTATCAGTCTACCAGTCTACTCTATGTGTTTCTAGTCCGAATAAGACGAACCCAGCTGTCTAACACTTAAGAATTTTAAGGCTGGTCAGCTGTAAGTACGAACCTGAATCTATATTAATACACTTGAAATATTATGACCGGACTATTCTGACCACTGTTGTCCCACACTCCTCTGGTCCCAAACTGAAGATACACCATTGACAAAGACACTCCCCGGATAGTTCTGGTAATAGGCAAGAACCATGTACGTAGAGAGATTAATCTTCTGGCGATGATGTATCTTCAAGTTGGGTCCAGAATTTTGCTATCAGATAGTAACTGAATTGTTTAGGTCTTTTATAGTCTTTCTTCGTGGTCTTTGTTTTCAGGTTTCTGGTGCGAGTGCATTGTTCTTGAAGGCTTGAGGTACACTAAGACCAAGTACCCACCAAGTCCCGCAATATTTGACAAAGCTAATGAACTTGCTAATGGGTATACTGGGCCCAAGTGAGGTGTCTCAGGTCTCTGTATATATTTACAGCCACCCATACTTAACACACACCAAAAAAAAAAAGAAAAAACACCCATATTTCTAGAATTCGTCCATTTACTAGAAATATCGAAAATCCCTTTAAAAAAATCCCTTTAAGAATTATTGGCGTTCTAACTGCTATTTTCGTCTATCCGTCCAGATTATATAAATCATTTATGCTGTCTCATCTGATGTTCTCTAGAAATGTCCAAAAATGTCAAGAAATATCTNTATCCGTCCAGATTATATAAATCATTTATGCTGTCTCATCTGATGTTCTCTAGAAATGTCCAAAAATGTCAAGAAATATCTAGAACTCTTTCAACTCTTCAACTCTTTTCAATTACCAGATATTGATAGATAGTAATAGTCCCAGATCGCCATAATAATACACGTTGTTAGATTACTCTGGAACTAAATACTCACACTCTAAAAGTTGTACTGGTCTATGGTAGAGATGAATGCCAGTAGGATCACCAAAGGTCAACTAAATTTTTATGTAGCAAAAAAAAAAAAAAAAGGAAACAGTCAGTCAACATTTCATTAATGTATATTTAGCAGTTTATCATTGCATTCTATTCTGGAAGTTTGGGAATCTGGGAGTTTGGGAATCTGGGAGTTTGGGAATCTGGGAGTCTGGGAGTCTGGGAGTCTGGAAGTCTGGGAGTTTGTAGAGCCTATGGAGATATTATGGAGGGTGTAGGGAAGTCTCTGGTGGTGGTCCATATATGCGAACTATACTAGTGTGTGATAATGCAGAGCCAAGGTATGGACTTAGACTACAGACTATAGTGAGAACATCCAAGTGTCTTCCATTCTGCATTTGGAATAGTCACGTCCACAGTACTAAGTGTGACTATAGTCAAGATGGAGTGAATAGCCTAGAGGGTAGAATAGAGTATGGCTATGGTAGTCTAGAATGAAGTTACTATGGAGTGACTATGGAGTGGCTATGGAGTGACTATGGAAGCCAATATGACACGATAGAGTATAGAGGATAAGTATGGCGGTATAGTTTAGTAGTCAATATGGAGTATATAATAAGAGTTTATGACCCACAAGTCCATATGAAGTCAGAATAGTGGAAAGAGTATAGTAGTCAATATGGGTATACACTATGAAGTACATTATGGTAAAGTAGATATAGTCTCTCAAAAATGCAATTTGGTCACAGAAAAAGCTTACAAAATGTGCTCTTTGGCTACAAAAATGCGTATGACGTTAAGGCAAAGTGTTGTCTCAATATTAAACGTATCCATAAGACTGGCATCAAGATGTCTTAACGCTTAACATTTTTTATAAGACCAGTATGATAATGGCTTAAAGCTCAACGTTATCATTCTGGGTGTATAACGATTTGTGTTAAACAATATGTCACCATTATGGGTGTATAACGATTTGTGTTAAACAATATGTCACCATTATGGGTGTATAACGATTTGTGTTGAATGGGCATTGTGATCACTCTTTTTCTCTATCTCACCTTTTCAATCCGACATCACTCTACATTATACTGTTGTTCCTGGCAAGGAGTTGTTCAGGGACATGGAACCACCCACGGGACATTCCTGCTGATGAGGTGCTAGTTCATGGACTCATAAGCTATCACTGTTCCTAACACTATCACTGTTTCTATACACTGTTCCTATTCACTACTCACTATTCCTAAACACAATTCACTACAACGCCTACTGTAGTATAGACTAGTAGACGGTGGTCAATGGAGTGCTTGAGTGTAATGAATTAGTGGGAGTCACTGTAGAGCAACTAGTCAGTAGTCAGTAGTCAGTAGTCAGTAGTTGTCAACGAGTACCTAGCATGTACGGAGGCGAGGTACTTCGTGGATATGTTGTATGCAGGCCAGTGATGTACTATGTGCAGGTCATAGACGAGTGGATAAATACCAAACGTGTCCGCACCCCGTCTTAGGACTTTGGTCTTGTAAGGTACAACTTACATATCCCTGTATATTAATATATACTAAAACATATGTTGAAAGTAGACATAGTCAGTGGCCGTAGTCAATAGTCATAGTCAGTGGCCGTAGTCAATAGTCATAGTCAGTGGTCGTAGTCAATAGTCATAGTCAGTAGTTACTGTAGAGTGTACACTAGTAGTTAATACGTGTAGACTAGAGTATAGGCGAGCATCCCATAAATTGTATTCCAAACTGAACGAAGTCTTTCAAGTCGAAAAGCCACGTGACTTAAGTATATTGATCAAATAATATGCATGATAAATGGCGGTGGTGGTGGTCTTGAACAAGTTTAAAACATCCTCTGAGTACTGAATACCGAGTGCCGAGTACCGAGTGTCTGGTGTTGGACTTTACCGTTCTTAGGTCTATAATCTAGAACGGTTATGTCTTTGTTCATTCTTTTGGTTCTTAGTTGTGCTACTAATTTGTACTAGAAAGTCCGTGATATTCTGGTTACTTGTGATACCGCTCAACCTAGAGCGGAATCCCCTCTATATATACCATTTTCACATTGGACTCCTTGCTCCTGCACCGGACTTGGTAATACCTTGTCTAAAGTCAAACCTGACTACCCCTGACACCAAGACCCAGTTACAATACTAGTCTGCACTCATGCGTTCCTCGGAACCTTATGAGGCTTGTCCAATTCCGTTGTACTGCAGGCAACACATTACCTGCATACACGGGACAGCACATCTCACATGTTCAACATCTGCTTCTATTTCTATTCTTAAATTTGCTTCTATTTCTATTCTTAAATCTGCTTCTATTTCTATTCTTAAGTCTGTTTTTATTTCTATCCTTAAGTCTGTTTCTTTATGTATTGGTGTTTAATGTTTCAATGAGCTTTTGGTCTCTACTTATCGTGTTTCTGCACACAAGATGGATTGCACCACAGCCACTGCTTTTCCTACTAAACTCCAAACACTCTGGTAGACTCCACTAGACTATAAAAAAGGTTTCCAGGGTAGTGCACCACCAAAAAATGGATACTTTACCACCACCCTCTACCCCTTCTATATAGCAGGATATAACCTACAAATAAATACATAATAGAAAATTTTTTTTCTATACAATAGGCTTGTTTAAGAGCAGGATCCCGGGTCTGGGCGGGCCACGTGACGAGATTCTTCTAGTTGTCCCACTAAAAACGACAGTCCTTCTAAACAACCACTGCTAAGTCCCATACTCATGTCAAACACCACTTCTAATTCCCATTCTCATGTCAAACACCACTGCTAAATCCCATTCTCATGTCAAACTTTTGGTGCAACGAAGATGCGTTCCAGCTGGCACCTAATGAAAGCAACAAAGGATACTCTCGCCAGTACCATGTTCGATGACTATGCTCGAAGGCCCCAGGAAGCTTCCTCTGGCAATTTCTATTTCTATTTCTAATTCTAATTCTAATTCTATGGTCGTAATTTGTAGTTTTTTCCATGGCCATAGCTTAAACGGTTATACTGTCAAACTCAGTTGCTTCAGTTGTTTCATCGTCGATTCATTTGAACATTACCTGCTATGTTCTTTGATACATTTATGTCTAACTGATACTATGCTCGTTGATGGTTCCTCAAAGAGAGGAACAAGAGCGGCTTAAATAACTTTGAGAAAAACGTGGCATTCGAAAAACTCTCCTGTAGAACAATGGACCATCATTGTACGAAACCATCATTGTACGAAGTACTATGATGGTCATTGCAAATTCCGTATCATGCCCATCATTGTCGAAGTACTATAATGGCCATTGCGAAATCCACTATGATGGGCGTGATACGGAGTTTGCGGCCATCATTGTACGAAGTACTATGATGGCCTGGGACGGAGTAGGCTTCATGATACCCCTATAGGGCAGGGCCCTGCCTATGGTGGATCTAACACTACCACCATTTACCAATTTTCCATAGTCTTTTTCCTTGTTGAATATAGGCATATGTAATTACAGATAGTGGCAGAAAAATATATTAGTATCGAAAAACAAGTCAAACTCCGTAACTATAACAACAAAGCAGCGAAGCACAAAATACATGCACCAAGGGCATTCTTGGAAGCCGCATTGACAAAAGGTGCAATGGTAGGCTTTGGAATGGAGTCGGGGCCAGTTTTTGGGGGTATTATGGCTTTTTCAGCCTTTCCTGAAGATCCAGCATTTCCAGAATTTCCAGAATTTCCAGATTTGTCTTCACCTTTAGCGTTATCAGCCTTTACCTCGGAAGCATTTGGCTGATTTGGCTTTGAACCTTCTTCCTGACCATAAGCTCTTTCCTGACCTCCCTTTTGCTTTGAGAAATCCTTACCTTCCTTTTGGCCTGGGGAATCCTTCACCTTGACCTTCTGGTCTGGGTTTCCAGCACCTGAATATTCCTTTCCACTTTCAACTGCGATAGTCTCTGAGACAATTAGCTTTCCAGTCACGGTCAAGGTAGCACCAACAGCAGCAGTCATGGTCGATGGAACACACACTTTGTCACACACAGTGATGGTCACGGTGGTTTCCTGGGGACAGTACGTGGTGTAGTCGGTATATGTCTTCCACACCGTAGTCGTGGACCCATGCTCACACTCAATACAGATTGTAGCTGTTGCATTGGCTTTGGTTGAAGTGGTGGAGTTTCCTTTCAAAGTCTCAACAACCTCATTTCCATTCAAATTGTCTCCGTTCAAAGTGTTTCCATTTAAAGCATCCAAGGAATTGTTTGCTTCCTTGACATCTTCCATGATAGCGTTGGCGTTCGAGGAGTCAGGTACCGAGACGCTTAACTTTTCCGTTTTTTTGAGCTTGGAAGCAGACACAGGGGATGAATTCAGGTCTTCAGAAAACACTTTTTTTGATTCAGAAGATCCTAATTTGGATTCAGACTTTTCTGTTTTTGGTTCCGAAACGTTGGTATTAGACTCCGATGCTCCCAATTTCGTTTCAGTGCCTTTGGTGTTGGAAACTTCCATTGCAGACTTTTCAATGTTGGTTCCTGAAACTGAGATCCTTGGTCTGGGAATGTCAGACTCATTCCTAATTACCGTGGGGACTTTTACCGGAAACATGGAACCCAAACCATCTTCTTGCTTTACCGTAGTTTCAGACCCAGCTTCCAACTTATTCGTACTTTCATCCTCAGGTTCTTTAGCTGTAGTGTCGGTATCCACACTTTCAACCTTTAGGTCCTCAGAAATGTCCACAGTATCAAGTTTGACTTCGGGCTTTTTCTCTGTATTTCCAGGAACAGTCACATTTGTTTTATTACCCTCAAAAGATGATTTCATAGAGTCAACCTCTGTGTTCCCAGTCTTAGTCTGTCTCTCCTGCTCTTGAGGTTCACCTAGATTTTTAGACTTTTCTTTAGGCTCTTGTTTATCGCCATCTTGCCCATTTGAAGTGTTTCCATTTTGAAGATTCTGCAAGGCATGTTCATTGTTCCCTGCTACCATTCCCGAAGCTTGAGAGTTCTCAGCAGGGTTAACCCGTTGGACGCCAGGTCCAGTTGAACCACCCCCAGAAAGACCATCAACTGGGTTTTCCTTAACTAGCAGTTGTGGTTGAGTCACTGGGGGATGATTAGAGCTCTGATCTTGCGAACTTTGCTCCACGTTCTTTGCTATTTTGTCGTAAGGTAAGAAGTAGACTGTTTCCGGGGTACAATCGTAGTGTTCCGGATGGTCACTGGTATACAATAACACATCTTCCGGCCCTTTTTTGATTACACATGAGTGAAACTTATGATTCACCTTCCAATCGCCGTCAACGGTAAATTTAGTTGGTGAAACTTTATCATCAACAGTAATTAGGAGACCCATAAACAGCACGGATCTAACGGAGTTGATATCGTGGTATTTGGCAATTCCATCGGCATATTCGAATTTCGGAGGTTCCTTGGAGTCTCCATAGTTTAATGCACTCTTCGAGCTCGCATAGAACGTAAGTGGAGTGTAGGAGTCACCCTTTTTCACTGCAAAGACCCTTAAGTCTTCAGAAGATTTCGAAGACTGTTGGTCTGGCTTATCCTCATCTGTACTAGATACAGACTGAGGTTGAGGCTTAGGTGGAGCTGTAAGTGCAGATGCTGTAGGAGGCATTTCAATAAGCTTATCCAAAATGGGTTTATTGGTCGTCCTGTCGAAATAAAAGAGCTGGATGTCCACAGCTTCGCAGTCCTTATGACTTTCGACAAGAGAAATTTCCCCGTATCTATCGCACAAAAACATCTTCCTATCCTTAACCTTATAATTGTCATCCAAACGTATTGGTTCCGAACATGGTTTGTCATAAAGGGTAAGCGACGGGCCGTCAAAACACGGAGATCCCGGCACGTTGCTAATCGAACTAACAAGTTGACCATTTTGGAAATGGAACTCAACTGGGTAATGGAGGGAATCAGCCTCCAAAACTGTAAAGCGTGCGTTTTTCTGACCAATATTGTCGATGGTGAGTGGAGCCCACTCACCGGAGATATGGACGAACAAGGCCAACGGAGATTCTGGAGATACCGATAACGAAGTCTCTGTTTTAGGAACGTCTCCATCTTTTGGCAATGCAACCTTCCTGGTGGCAGGGTCGAACGGCAGGATAAAGAGTTCTGTTTCTTGACACCCCCCTAGTTTGGCAGCGGCAACTTTTCTTTTGGTTTGCAAAGTAAAATTCTGGCCATTTGGGCACGACATCAAAACGCGTTTGATCAATTTCTTTTCAGAATTGAATTTTAAAAAAGACTTTTTTGTTTTACGCGGTGATACAATCAACCCAGAATCTGAAAAGCGCACAAAGAAGTTAATTGGAGGAACGGGGACAAACATAGAATCGCGGTAATGAAAAAAATAGGGACTGGCCAAAGGGTTTCCCCAAACCAAATTTAGTGTTTCTAGGTCTCGACCTTTTGGTACCCAGAACGAGAGCGGATGGAAAGTTCCGTTGACTTTGGCCACGAACACCTCAGGGAATGGGGAGTCTGCGTGCACCGTGACTGCGAAAAAGACGGCTTGCAACAAAAGAAAGAACTTCATGGACAGTCGTTTCATCATTTTAGCTTTTGGTAAAAAAAAAACGGGAATTGGGGCTTTTTATAAGGGCCCAGCCAAGAAATATAATCAAAAAAAATACTATCAAAAAAATACTATCAAAAAAATACAATCAAAAAAATACAATCAAAAAAAAAACCATCAAAAAAGATTAAGGTGGAAGATAAACAAATCGAATTTAGCAAAACAAAACAAAAAAATTAAGCAAAACAAAAAAACTAAGCAAAACAATGAAAAAACACGAATATAGCCAAACCAAGAAAATAATAATATAGCAATACAAAATAGAATAAATAAAAATTAGGCAAACCGAGTTAAGAAAAAGGTGTGATAATAACAGTCACTCATTCAAACATGCCCAATAAAACGTGCCCAATAAAACATGCACAATAAAACTTACCTATTTAAACCTTGCATATTCACGATCTTATTGTTGCGCGCAAACATATACCTTTTGGTACAGTGGAACGGATACATGATTGGACATCAGTAACTCTATTAAGTGAGGGACTTGGGTAATCATATCTGTCATTTGTCTTCTATCTCTGTGCTATCTAAAGTAGGGAGTCTGTGACTTTTGTTTACAATTGATACCGCTCAAACCTGAGCGAGATCCTCTCCATATATAGTTAATCCCAGGAACTCCCACATCCGATACCGGAGTCTCGTAAATGGGTGACGGATGATTTTTTGTATTATTTGTAGTATTCGTAATTAAAAAAGTGGTTACTGGACCAAAAATAGAAAAATGACCCCTATTCATAACCACCCCACAATTCTTGGCTATCCTGGCTAATACACAGGACACCAGCTTAAACTTCCTCCCAAAGTATGTATTATTTCTTCTACCATGCAGGTATATACATGCCTTACAGTGTTTTTCAAAATTATTCAAACCAGCGCGACAAAATGTTTCGAGACACACTAACAAAATTAAACAAACCAATAATTCAAAAAGTTCCGTACCCCTTCGCACAGTCTTTCAAACCAAATGGCGTAATGTTTCACACCAACTTTCATTAGAATTAAAAATATTCTGAAATCTTAAATCTAGAGGATTGCCTCATATGTACTACATTTGGGAGTCTTGCAGTACCAATCAAGGGTCCAAACGGACGAAACTGAACTGGTTTCCTTGTTATCCTGTATACAACAACTTGTGGAGGTTACAAAACTTTTTGAATTATTGGTTTGTTTAATTTTGCTAGTGTGGTTCGAAACATTTTGCCGCGCTGGTTTGAATAGTTTTGAAAAACACTGTACTATTGTGCTGGTTGTTTTCACATGCCCAAATTCCGTTACCTTCTTCTTTTTTCCTCTCTTGCCCCGATTATTCTTACCCAAATTTTTCTTATCCAATTTTTCTTGCTTGAATTTGGCTAATCCCCGACTCTACCCCCCCCTAACTTCTGAAACCATCATAAACCTCTTCCACTTATTAGTGGCCTCTTTGCTCTCCACCACAGTATGTGCTAAGCCTCAAGTGCCTTTGGGCTTCTTTGTCATGGGTTATAAAAACGTTTAGACCACTTGTGGTCGAGAAAAAACAAGAAGAGCGTAGGGAGCTCCTACTTTTTACGTATAGTTTAGACGACGAAGAAAGGCGCCCACTCACCGTATTCAAATTAAATGGCACAACAGCATCCGCCAAGCTATGGACTGGGACTTTGAATGTAATTACTATTTCAGGCTATTTGACTGTGCACCATGATCCGGCTAGGCTGATGGAATTGGATTGGAATTGGAATATGAAGATTATGAACAAACAATTCTACTCTTGTGAGAGCACTAATTCCTCTGGATTCATCATGCAAAGGCGTGAATTCATCCCATGCTACGAAGTGGACATATACCTTTTGCCATTTGATGACGAGAGTAAAAAGGCAATCCCACAGATACCTCCAGGTTTACCTATGACGTTTTTCGTTAATTTTCGTTAAATTCGGGAAAGACTTGGAGCCACTCTCCTCCATTTATCTAGGAAATGGTCTCCACAAGCTCAACTCATTCACTCACAAACATCCTTCAGTTCCTCAGGTCAAGGTCTGGTACGTGGATCATGCCGCACATATTCTTTCCACCGGCCACATTATGGAATATGTGGGGTTCTATAAGGGACAGTTCATGAGCGGGCCTGAAATTAATCACACTTTTCTCTATTTGAGTAGTGAATGGAAGGTCCTTCATGGTTCATTCTACTCATGTGCCTTGAATCCAAAGATCCCCAACTCCGTAAGAGTAATCACCAACGATGTGCCAGACGGTCTGGCTTCCTTATGTGTTGAGGTGGATATCTTTCCTCTTACCGTACCGAAGAATCATAGGAGGGAAACCAACGGGAACTCCTACTATGATTGAATATTTGTATAAGGAAGATTTCGCTAAGGCCAATTGACTATCCTTTTCAACATATGTTTTAGTATATATTAATATACAGGGATATGTAAGTTGTACCTTACAAGACCAATACTTTTCCGTTCGTTTGAGGCCTGCACAGTCCACTCTTCTAAGGCCGACACAGCCCTATTGTATCACAATGGTTTGTGTGTCCCATTCATCTTGTTGTGCTTTACCATTCTTAGGTCCATAAACTGGATAGTTGTGGAACTTAAGTGTTCATCTCAGTCATTTCTATTCTTATCTGTATCTATACTATATTAAGAATCTCTTGAACACCCTATTCTCATACTGACCTGGCTCTATATGAGTCATAAGAGTAACTTCCTCTCTTCTTCGCTTAGTCCTTGTCCGTTGCCACCCACCCCCTTTTCTGCTGGTCGTCGACCACCATTAGACTTTTTCTGCATACTATGAACCATTCACTGTTTCATTGTAAGGACTCAACAGTGAAGCCAGGCTGTTAGTCTATATATTGAACGTATTCCCTACGTCCTAAAATTTATCACGGTATGTATTGAACTTAGAATCGTCGAGGAACTCCCTGATTGGTCTAAGGGAGGAAAACCTCGCTGTTATATACACTGGTTGTATGCAACCCTGCATATACATGAAACACGAGCACGTGATATGCAAGTGTTACCCGACCGGGATACCTTGCATCTCAGTATCCTTGTAAAATCGTTTCCTAACAGTACCTTGACTCCGTACATGCTAGGTACTCGTTGACAATCCTTGACCTATAGCAACGAACGCCCCGGGGAGATGCCCCCCGGAAAAATTCCATGAGGAAAAAAGCCCACACGATTTCTATGATGAATATCGTGATTTCTATGATGAATATCGTGATTTCTATGATGAATATCCACTCTAGTTGTAGCTTTTGTTTATGAAATTCATTTATCTATATTCGCAGTCTACAGAACATACATCTTCTCCAAGGTGTATTTAGGTTCCACTATCCGTTCCTACTATCCGTTCCTACTACCTGTTTCTACTACCTGTTTCTACTACCTGTTCCTACTACCTGTTCCTACTATATGCCGTAATATCCTTGCAGGACTAGACATTGTAGAACTATCTGTGTTCTGAATTGATTCAAATCTGCCTCATTGCAGATCTGTTCTGTATTGTCTTAAATTAACTGGAGCGGCTGCACTGTTCTTTCGTACATGTATATTCAGTCCTTGGATGCTGCCAGTGCTGCTATGCTTTCTAATTTTCACAACAACCACTTTTGATTTTATTTTTTGGTTACGCTGACGTCTACAAGTCTCACACTGTCTCAAGAAGACTGTCACCGAAAACATATTCAACTGACAGAGGACATAGCAGAACATCAGACCCACCAATATTGATTAGTGTAGAGGTACTGATGTTTACTGAGGACTTGGACTGATTCTCCACCGGTCATGAGCCCTTAATACATGGATAGGAGATGCATAGATAGTTAGGTCCAATATGGCAAAGGCACTACCAAGCCGCCAGTATAGTGAATAGTATAGAGTAGATTATAGAGTAGTGTTAGATCTACTATAGGCAGCCCTCTAACCCATAGAAGTATTATGAAGCCTACGCCGTCTGATCCTAACAATGGTATCAAAGACCCTTCACCTATGTATTACTTTGTACCACCACGATAACAGTACTCTAGCTACTAGTCCTCTATATAGTCATTAAGATTTATAACAGCAACTTTCCGCAATTTCGCAAATGATCACTGGACACAATTTTTCCGTCTAAAGTACTTTGAAACAAATTAAAACAAGTCAGAAACAATGTGAAACGGTCTGGTACATTTTTAATGACACTAGAAAATTTCAATACTTATTACTAGTACTATAGTGTGGTAGTACAGTATTAACTGCTCGCGCGAATTTTTGCATACATTAGAAAACCAATAGAAATCTCTGCGCGGAAAAGACAATCCTTGGACAAAAGTCCAGAATATACTACACATTATCGCGCATTATGTGCAGGCAACCCCCCCCCTGGTGCCTCTTAGAAAAATCACTGATATTACCTCACCAAGGGTTTGTCCAGACAAATGTGGTATGCATAAGACAAAAATGAGGGTACTTAATTAAGCTTAAGTATGCTGCAATATTTAATGCAACAAGAAAAGATTAAGAAAAAAAGTATATTAATCATACTAGGTGTTATTAAATTATTGTAAGTGAAAAAGTGAAAACAATGCAGTTTTTGAAAATTCTTCGCATTTGCACTTTGTATTTGTGATAGTTTTAGCTATGTAACATATTTGTAACAAGTTAAAAAGTTTGAGATGATTTCTGCTTAAATGCTGCAATATTTAATGTAACAAGAAAAGAAATAAAATAAAATAATAATAATACTAGGTGTTATTAAATTATTGTAAGTGAGAAAGTGAAAAACAATGCAGTTTTTGAAAATTCTTCGCATTTGCACTTTGTATTCGTAATACTTTCAGCTATGTAACATATTTGAAAAAAGTTAAACAGGTGCCGTAAAAATCGAATTTAACCTGCAACTGTTGTAAATTTATGTAGAGGCATGGGAATGACACTTGGAAAGTGTTCATTTACTTAAATGGGAGTTGCTTCCCCTTTTATGTATAAAATTATTCAAAAAAACATTGAACACAACATCATCAAGTAAACGAGAACAAAGGAATTAAAACATGACTGCAAAAAAAAACCTCAAAAAGCCCAAAATCTCTTATTGATATCATTGCTTCAAATGCAAGTATTATTGATGTGATTGCTTCAAATGCAAGTGATTTACCAGCAACCCAATTAGAAGGTACCAGCAAAGAATTGGAGGCAGTAAATGCTACCAAGAGAAAACCTTCTGGCTCAAAAGAAACTCGACCAATGCACGGAAACGATGATGGTAACCAGGATGAACCAGATACCAGCAAAAAGACCGAGACAAAACAAGCATATGGTTCAAAGAAGACTCAGCCAGCGCATGAAGATAATAAGGAATCAAATGATGACAGCCAGTCTGAATCCCACTTCGGAAAGTGATAGCCAGCTTGAACCAGCATCCAGTTCAGAAAATGACAGCGAGAGGATTTCTCCTATTGTTTCTGGGGATGAACTTTCCCTGAATGCAGAGGAGTATTTATTGGCCGAAGACGAGCAGGAAATCCAAGAAACTATAAATATCTCACAACAGAACTCTTTAGTAAAGGCCATGCTTCTCAGTGAAAGAACAGAGACCTCTCCGGAGGTGATTAAGTTTATTGAAAATTCACATTATAAACAAATTTTTATTGGTGAATTGGATATGACGAAGGCTGTTCATGTGAAATTACGTCGGAAGGGAGAAATGAATGCAGAGGAAAAAGCCCTATTCGATTATGTCAACAATGTTTTGCAGTTCCCCCCTTGTGTTGTAAAGGCTCGTGTCATCGTGAAACCACAAACAAGAAGGGTCTATGGGTATGACATAGCCAGATTTGTGGAATACATGGCAAATATTGGAATTACTGTGGGTATGTTCAAAGTTGATGGAGTTTTTATGTACATGTGCATGAGGGAATGGGTTACCAAGAGAGCGGAAAAGGAGGAAATGGAAGTTCTGAATGCCCAAGCCACCATGTCAAAGTTTAAGTCTGCGATGGGAGTACTCCAACAATTTCTCGCCGTTTATGCATTGAAAGATTGTCATGATGAAGGGGAATATGACAGTAGGTACAAGGAATTAATCCAGATACCCAACATACACAAGTTTGACGAATATGTGAAGGAAAGACAAAGCATGCGTCATGAGATTCCAAGGGAATATTTCCACAATAAGGAAAGACTTATTCAAGCCAGATACACCATTGAAAATGTGAAGGCAATGATGCGGAATAGGCTTGCCCAAACAGCGAACGGTAGCAAGAAAGCCATTTATGATGGTATTAATGCCAGATTGGAATTCTTGTTGGGTCATCACTATTTACTCAGAAGTCTGAACAAATGCCCATTGAACTTATCTGACTCTATGTGGGATGCAGAATCCGTTGGAAATCAGACGATTGACGTGTTGGGATTTCACATCTTGGAGGGTAAAACGCTCAAGAATAGCATCGACACTAGTAAAGCGGGAGCTTTGCGCTACAAAGATGTTGACCTCTGCTTTGTCTCCGCTTTTGCTATGTCCATCTGGTTCAGATTTTATTTCAAAGACGGGCCATTGAGCGGAGAAAACTTCCCAAATTTCTTGAAGAAGTCCGATTGGTACCCAATCAAAGTTTTGTTTCCCACTGGTAAGACCAAGGGTAGAGAAAAAATCAGCTACCGATACAACAACACTTTAAGTGACGGAACAGTTGCGACTATTGGTTTCACCACTATTAAGAAGACCCATCTAGGAAGAGCCGTCAATACTCAACTTGCTGATGCTGGCGCCATTGAGGAAAGTCAAATCAAGCGCGCGGGTTTTTGTGGTCACGTGAGGCCGTGCATTTACATTACATGACAAATTACCCCTTTGAATATCTCAAGTTTACTGCTGGGTTTGACAAAGGTGAAACATACTACATCAGCCGTGATATTGAAGTTCCAGAAGACTTGCAACGCTTGATTTTCCCATGGCTTGAAAGAAAAATCCACAAGGTGGAGAACCGCCCTGACAAACACGAGCTGAACTTTTTGAAGCAAGATGGAACGATCTTGAGGTTCTTGAAGATGCTTAAAGCATTTAGAAGCATCATCATTCAAGATTTGGCAGTGATGTTGGACAGTTCACCAGAGAATATGTTTACTCAACATAAAATCACTAAGCATCCTCTTTTTATGGCATTCAAAGACCTGATGCAGCAAGTGATTATTGAGAACTACGAGTCAACTCAAATGATGTTGGCCAAGAGTGTGGCTGACACAGCTCCAGTGTTTGCTGAGAAGATGGAGTCAGTTAGAGAAGTCATTGAGAGGCAGTTCACGAATACTACCAAAGTTCGCGAAGAACTCAGACTTTTCCGTGATGAACTGAAATTCGAAATTGCTGCGCTAAGGGAATTTTGGAGGACCGATATGCTCA
>NKZK01000484.1:0-65168 GCA_002370145.1 [Candida] ipomoeae | reverse complement strand
TCTAACTCTGGGCATTGTCTTGGAGAAGACAATGTAGGTGAGAGAGATTGATGAAGGAGAGAGATCGTTTAGGAGTCCCTGGGATTAACTATATATAGAGAGGATCCCGCTCAGATCTAAGCGGTATCAATTGTGAAACAGAAGTCACGAACTCACTACTTTACATAGCAATAGAGTTACAAGACAGATGACAGATATGATTACCAGAGTCCCTCATTTGATAGAGTTATTGAAGTCCAATCATGTATCAGTTCCTGTGTACCAGAAGGTACTTTCTAACACGCAACACATACAGTGGTAGAGTTCACATGACATCCTCACATCCTCACATCCTCACATACCTCTATGTCATGTATAATTTTTAATCCATATAAAAAAAAAAGTCCATTGACTGAATCTTATTTCTTATTTACAATTGAATTCCACTTATTTTTAGATCCTTCTTTCTATTATTATGCAACTTCGTTTCTTGCTATGTCATAGGTAAGCAGTGTAATGTAATTGGTAACATATAAAGCTCATGCCTTTATTAGGGTAGTTCAAATCTATCTACTGTATTAATTTAATGAATTATAGCTTGGAATTTTCAGCCGAGGTCTTCCCTCTGAATTTAACAATTTCGTGGCTGTTCATCTCCTTCTTTATTCTTTTAGTCTCCATTCTCCACATCTCTGATCCTCAACCTCCTGGAATAATATAGTCACCCTCATTTCTCCTAGAATCTTAGGGGTACTCCTAGAATCTTAGGCTCCTAGAATATAGTCCTTATTCACCATATCTTCATGTACACACCCCATGGACGTCAACAGAATTGGCTATGCGAAAGAGCAACAATTCCCCACCCTTCAACAGAGCAGGCAAAACACAGTATAATAAATGAAAACAGTGTAATAAATAAAAAAACAGTATGATATTAAATGAAAACACCGTATTATTAATTTAGTGTACTTCAAAAAAATTATTATAAGATCCAACATACAGTACAAGTAACGTGGACCAAGCACCGAGTACAATAATAATGACAATAATTAATAATTAGCTAAGCAACCCAAGGCAACCTAATCCCGTTTGGCCTGCAAGTCGGGCAATGGAATGGCCTTCACCGTCACATAGGTGTTCTGCGAGTTGGCAAGACCGGCGTAGGCATTGTACCAGGCCACAAAGGCCGTGATCACGCCAAACACCCCTGCGGCCCGCTTGACTTCATTGGAGCCGTTGAACTCCGCTATGGCCAAAAGTAGAAACGTAATGTCCAACAAGAAAAACAACAAGAAAAACGCCACCGTGGACTTCAACGTCATCAAGCACATGAAAAACGTGAATATAAACCAGCCCACCAAGAAAATCCCCAACGCATACGCCAACTCCTGTTCGTGTCCCTCATAGGCCGCGGTGATTCCAAATTGCTTGGTCTGGATTGCTGCCCACGAGCACCAGAATCCTCCATACGACGACAATGCAAGCCCACCAAACGTGTTTGCCACTGCCAACTCAAACATACCGGCCACAAACTGAGCTGCGCCTCCATAAAAAAAGGCCAAGCCCACTACGATTTTGGGGATCGTCACACCACGGGCCTCAGCGTTAATCAAAGATAACACAAACGTGGTCAACGCAAACGCAGACAAGCCCAACGGAGCAGGGTTAGCCAAGTTGTTTTTGGGAGGAGGGGCCAAGCCGGGGTTAAGTGTACCTCCAAAAGCGGTAGCAAGCTCCAGCTTCAAGTACTTTTCTTTACCAAACTGGATATATTCGTCGTCGTGGGTCACGCGGGTCACTTTAGCGGATGACACCACATCGTCGCCCATTCCAAGCGTATGGTGCTCGGGGTTTTGGTTTTCCAAGTCAGACATTGCAGACATTGGAAGTGGAACTGCAGAGAATTAGCAGTGGAAGCAGTGGACGAGCAGGAGCTAAATTGGGGAAGGGTAATAACTGGAGCAGTTAAGGGAAGCAGTTAAGGGAAGCAATAGGATGAGCAAAACTGGAACTGAAGAAACAGCGACAGAAAAATGGTGCGTGATTTGGACAATGGGGAGAGGGCGTATTTATAAGGCGAAATACGCACCGGACATAGGCATCTCATGCTGGGAGTGGGGATGGGGACCAGAAAAGTGGAACTGCGGGACGAGTTCCGAGGGCGCCGTGTGTGCCGGGGTGCAGCCACGACGCAGCCAAAGACAGTAGCCACACCGACCAGGCACCGACTTCTGGGTCCAAGACAACTATAGTCCATAACAGCCGACAATAGGCCACAATGGCTGGTCGTGGGTCCAGAATTTCGAATTCCAGCCACACAATAGATTAAATCTGGCCACACAATGGGATACGAGTTCCGAGGGCATCTCACCTGTATGCCGGCATTTGTGCTCGTGTGCAGTCTTTTTGGGTCCATTTACGCTGCATTTGTCATTTCAGTGCAAGGTATTGTTGTTTGGCTGCAGTACCAGAACCCAAGATCCGGGGCCGCGCTCGCGGCAAGGTGCCCCACTCGTACCCTCGAAATTCGTGCATGCAGGACATTGCTCGTATGCGAATTTCTTCTCTGCTCGAGATTTGTCGACGCACGCCCATATTTTTTTCCCACGTATTATTTGCCTTCCAAAACCCATTCAATCCGTTGCATATTGTAGGCACAGTAGCGGGGTTCGACCCTGCAGGCCTTTGTTCGGCAAAACCACCCAATTGGGAAATAAACTCTCTATTATGGTGCGTCGCTGTTAGCAGGGCCGGAGGTGGCCGCGAAAGTCCGAAGGGTTTTTTTGTGGGGAATGGCGTGAGGACTGCACATACGCCCCAGCTGAATTACGGGGTTTTTGTGGGGCAAGGCCACACTTAGCAACCAGGGCGACGTAGGCCAACATGAACGGGGGACCAGGAGACTCGAGGGTTTCGGGGATTATCAGAAGATCCGGAAATCCATCAACCGGGGGCACTCTCCGCATCTGCAAAGGCAATCCGGTCTGTAAGATAATCCAAAGTGTAATTCTGAGCACGTGACCCACAATACAAAAAACTCCCACAATACCAAAACTCGGCCTTAAGCCATACCAGCAGTCCTATTGTGTCGAGAGAAACTCCGCAAATGAGCCTTTTTTCTTGGGACGATCGGGAGACCCAGGGCTATTTGCAGGACATGCGTTTGCCATGACTTGTGGGGCGCGCCGGTAACAAGGGAGGTCACGTGGCCCGCATAGTTAGCCCAGGCCAAGGCAAACTAGACAAAGCCCACGTAAGGCAAATCGGTATTCAATCGGAATTCAATCGGCATTCAATCAGAATTTTCCCAAAGTGGAAACCACGTAAACCAAAGGGGAAACATTGTCCGGTGCACGGGTGTAAGCTTTCCCTCATTCCTGCATTCCTTCAACCAAGCCAAAAGTCAAACAACCTAAAAGTTAATTCCCAAGGCTTTTGAGTGAGTGCAAGCGACAAAAGCTTCAAAGCACAAAAAAAGCACAAAAAAAGCACGAAATAGAGCACCAAATAAACTTTCTTTAAAAAAAAGCAACTTATTATCAACTGTAGACTTCTGTGATTTTCCTTTTTTATTTGTGATTGGTTAATTGTATTAGTAATTGGGAATTAATGATTGGTGATGAATAATTGACGAATGCTGATCGGTGGTGTGAATATGGTGTGAATATGGTGTGAATAAGGGGGGTTGTAAAAATGGGTGGTGAGTTTTTAGTGTGGCTGCATTTTCAGGGTGTGGATTGTAGTGAGGTGGACTTTTGCGGCTGCATTTTGGTGAGGAATTTTGGTGTCTGCATTTTAGTAAGGAATTTTGGGTCTATTTTGGGTCAATTCTGAGTCTATTTTGACTCTGATTTTGGGTCTATTTTGACTCTGAATTTGAGTCAATTCTGTGTCCATTTTGGTATGCTTTGGATCTGCTTTAGGTCTGCTTTGGTGGAGTTATTGTTTGGAGAATTTGGTGTTGGGCATTTCTTCCAATTTGCAAGGGCATTTCTCCGTATTCTTTTGATAATCCAGGAAAATGAGTGTGGAAATGGAATAAGGAAAGAATGGGAAAGAATGGGTGAGGAAAAATGCAACGAGGAATAAAAGCGAAGAATGGGAGGGGTAAAATGCAATGAGGAATGAATGGGTGACGAGGGTGGAAAGACGCGGACGAGCGCTTGAGAAGAATGGTTGGCCCATGAATAAGCATTGCATCCGCCGTGCATTGCACTCCCTTAAGGTCGTGTGACATTCTGCTTTGGTGCTGTTGCATTGGGTTCGGCCTTCCTCCTGGCACCCGTATCCTCCTGGCACCCGTCTCCTCCTGGCACCCGTTCCTCCTGACAATTTAATGGTTTGGATCTGGTATTTGGTGATTCATGATTTGGATTTGGTGAGTTGGTGATTTGGTGATTTGTTTGGCTGGTCCTCTAGTCTTTTGGCTCTGCTGGATGGCTGCATCTTGTGTATGTAGCAGAAGGGATTGATAGAGAGAGTGGATTTGATGATTCGAATTGATGGGGCTGGGCTGGGACTTGCTGGGGCTGTAGCAGGCAATTGCTGGGGCTGGGGGTGGGAATTGATGGATGGGTCGGGATATGACTTTTGGGTCTGGTGAAAATCTTGATAGTCAAAGTTGTCGGTTGATGTCAAGTCAAGGTGTTCATATGGTTCAATGAGGAACTTTTCACCAGACCCAGTCACAAATTGAAGAACAAGTTGGTTCAAATCATATGATATCATAGACCGTGTGGTCATGATTGACGTGACTTGAGTCTCTTTACTTGAGAAAATGGAGTACCACTTTAGCATGATCATACTGTGCCATTGCTTCTTGACTGTGCCATTGCCTCTTTAATGATGGACTCCTGGTATCCACACCGGTCAATCATTTTCCATTCTTTGTCTATTGAAAGAAAAAGAAGAAAGAAGAAAGCCAAGGATGGAGACATTGAGACCATGAGTTCAATGAGTTGATCAAGTGAAAGACTCGTCAATCTTTCGATTCATTATCAATACTCATCCAAAACTGAACAATACTGAGTTGACTGTTTCTAATATGACTTCATTCAAGGAAACTTTCGCTATCTTCTGATTCCTTCCCATTTCGGCCCTTTACCTTTCGGGCGTCTTTGGTCTCCATGTGTTCTTATGATCCTTTAGACTTTGGTGATTCTCGAATGACAATTGCTATAGTCTTTGAGGATGTGAAAAAGACGTGGTGATTTGAGGATGTGGAAAAGTCGAACGTGGTGATTTGAATTGGCTGGATTTGGATAATAGGACGAACCTTGATGATTGTTTCTTTTTGGATAAGGCTGTTTGAAGAATATAGGATTTGGTTTGGATTGGTGTCGTTCGTGATTCATCAGATCGGCTTTGTATGCAGACAGGCCTTTATTCCCAGAAATATCCAATCTCCATTTACTTATTTGAAGTTCAGAAGTTTGTCCCATTCCTAGTCCTAGATCTGGTTCAGATCCACATTACCACTCAAGTCACTCTTGCATTTAAGTGAGTGCATTGATGCAGAGTCGAATTTGTCCGATTGTCTAATCTGTCGAATCTGTCCATCTGACAATCTATCAATTTGACAATCTGTCAATCTGTCAATCTGTCAATATGTCAATGTGTCAATTTGTCAATTTGTCAATTTGTCAATTTGTGTGTCTGTCAATTTGTCCACCCAATGTCTATGTCTTGCAGCCATGATAGATTAATGTGGAATGAATGTCAATGTCAAAAGACAAAAAAAAGTTCACCCCTGCATATTCGGCAATTTTTTAAGTTGGAACTCAAAAAAATTTAAAAGGGTCTTTTTTTCAGATCCGGCGCCCGGATTAGACCCTGTTCTTATAATTCCGGTGCTTATCCGGGCTTCATTCCGAGCGAATATGTAGCGGCTTTTTTTCCGCGGAACAACTGCTTGCGTATGAATTTCGGCCTGCTCACGCGCAAAAATTAGTGCAATTCCAGGTGTCAAAATTCGCTTTTAAAATTAGAAGTTTATTTTTTGGCTGCTAAAACGATTTTATGAACGAGTGAAGATTTGGGGGGAAAAGAAAGGCTTATATTGAGTTCAGTGTACGGACGTTTACAAAGGCGGGGTACAAAGGTGTACGGGTCTTTTGGAGTTTTGGTGTCCAGGTTTTTACAGAATGGTGCACGGGTGTTTTGATTTTCGTCTCCTTTTAACCCAAAAAGACTCCCTTTCCAGGCACAGCTCCTTTCGACAACTGAAGTCGGTACAAAATGGGAGATGGGGACAGTATAGGTGTGGGAATGGTGTGTGTCTTATATGCAGTACACTTAGACCCCCACTGGGAGTACACCAAGAATCACCACCACCACTAAATTCTAACCATTATTTCTGTCCCTGACTTAAATCGTCTAGGCTTCCTAAAGACGAATCCGCTGTCTATAATCTAACTCCCTCCAATCGGCCAACACCAGACGCATTGTTTCCATCATCGGCCAACATTGTCGGATCGGCCAACATCGTATGACGGCCAATTCAGACTAAAAGTACTTCTATCTGCAGTAACGTATCTAGAAAGCAGCAACGGTTTCCCAGTTTTTCAAAATCGTTTGCCGTTCCACTGGAAGAGGTTGCAAGAGTCAGTCTGGTTGGCTCTACCTTGTCACGTGACATGGCCCTAATAGGTAATCCCCACTATTGCACCCTTTTGTGTAGTCTATAGCACTTTGTAGTATGCTTACTACTGTATAGTCCAGTAGGATTAATGATTCTATAGTGTATAAGTAATTTAAAAGTATAAGTAATGTATGAGTAAAGCATGGTGTTAGATTCTTGAGAAACGTTCATGTACTAAGTTACTTTTGTTGGTTGCTGATTCCTCAAAACGAGGGAATCGGGCTACTTAAGTAGTTGACAGCGGGGTCGTCTAGTCAACCGATCGTTGCTAAGTCCTTGCGGAAAAACTCTTCACATTCCATCCTGGTGTCTCGGGTTTATTAAATCCCACCCTGGTGCTTTGTATCATGGTGAATCAGGAGACGGCGTTATGGAATGACCATTATTGGAATCAGACGGCGTAGGCTTTATAATACCTCCTGTGGTAGTGCCCTGTCTATAGTGGATCTAACATATATAGTCTGGTGCTATATAGTCTAGTATATATTCTAGTGCTATATAGTCTGTTATGTTCTTTAGTACATTTATGCCTAATCGATACTATATTCGCTGATGATTCCTTAGGAAGAGGAATCGCCCATTTTTAAATGTTCTGTAGGAGATCAATCAAAGGGGCATCGTAACGGCCAACCGACTCAGAGAAATTTGGCCCAATTTGCTAGAACTGTATGCTATACAGTAGAGCATTACAGGAGAGCAATAGATCAGTAGAGCAGTAGTACGGTGTAGTAGATAGAGCTGTAGTAGACAGTACAGTAGAGCAGTAGAGTAGTAGTACAGTAGAACAGGACAGAAAAGTAGAGCCTACAGTAGACAGTAGAGTAGTAGAGCAGTAGAGCAGTATAGTATACAGTAGAGCAGTAGTACATTATAGTATACAGTAGAGCCGTGTTAGATCCACGATAGGCAGGGGCCTGCCTATAGAGGTATCATGAAGCCTACTCTGCCCGATCCGAATAATGGCCATTGCAAACGTCGTGTCAATATTCTAAAACAATCCTCACCATTGTTCTACAGGAGAGTTTTTCGAATACCACGTTTCTCTCAAAGTTATATAAGCCGCTCCGGTTCCTCTCCTTGAGGAACCATCAACGAACATAGTATCAGTTTAGGCATAAATGTATTAAAGAACATAACAAGCCGTAATACAGTATATTAGTATCTTTTACAGAAGAGCAGTAGTGCAGTAGAGTAGAGAATAGACAAGTAGTACAATAGAACAGTAGAACAGTAGAACAGTACAGAATAGAAGGATAATTTAGTATACTATAGAGTATAGTCGTAGTACAGTATAGTATAGTATACAGTAGTGCAGTAGAACAGTAGAATAGACCGTAGACACTGAAGAATAGTAGAGCAGTAGAGAAAAGTAGAGCAATAGCTTGGAGGCCTCGCTAGCGAAGCAGGATACCAAGATCGAGACGTGCAATTCCAAAATCTTTGTCATTAAAAAGAAATGCATGGAAATCGACCTGCTAGTCAAACAAAACTATCCTTTATTCAAAAACCTATGTACGGAGCAAGTTGAGGTTGTGGAATCTTGGATCCTGTCCATATACGAGAAGTTGGAGAAGTCGATGTTTCCAGATTTACTAAAACGCATGCGACTAGAACATTACAGAATAGTAGAAGAGTATAGTAGACAGTCGCATTACAGTAGAGCAGTAGCTTAGTATTCTTTACAGTAGAGCAGTAGTATATTATAGCCATAGTACAGTACAGTAGACAGTAAAGTAGACAGTAGAGCAGTAGAACAATCCAATAGACAGTAGAGAATAGTAGACAGTAGGGAATAGTAGACAGTACATTATACAGTAGAAGAGTAGTATAGAACATTATACAGTAGAATAGTAGTGGAGTATAGTAAAGAATAGAGCAGTAGTACAGTACAGTCGACAGTAGTATAGTAGTACACTACACTATACAGTAGAATAGCAATACAGTATAGTAGAGAATAGAGCAGTAGTACAGTTTAGTAGAGAATAGAGCAGTAGTACAGTATATTAATATAATTTACAGTATCTTGAACATGTCTAAAATTCAAATACATGTCTTAGATAGTCTGTTAATAAGTGACAAAAATGTGTTAAATAAATCTCCTCAAAATCTCTCTCACTCTCCCTCACTCTCCCTCACTCTCACCTGTAACAACTACTCTCATAATGTACTAAAACCACTGATAAAGTGTTCGATCCACTAGAGCAAGGGCTTTCCCATTGTGGCATTCACAGCCCACTTTAGCCGATTCCAACAACACCGTTGCAAGCCTGTCACACACCATTTGCAGTATTGGAGTATCGTTGGTACGGCGACACCATTTGACAGGATCGTTGGTACGACGACATTAGGGGTGTACGGCAGTATCGGTTGGCATGACAACCAAGTCCCTCAATCCAACAACTACTTCACCTTTTTGGTGTACGGATAAACCCGTACACCATAAGAAAGTAAACCCTGATATGGATTTCAAAAATCTTGATCTCTATTATTACTATTACATCAAGACTCTCATCACATATTGAAAACCAACAAAACGCTGAATTGATATTGATTCACCTGATGATTTGACTTCATTGACGCCAGATTTAACGCGCAAAAACATTTCTTACTTTAAGCCGTTCTATCGACAACGCTTTTAGCTTGATTTTTTCTTTAGAACGCGATCATAGACGGAGGTCTCCAAACTCACTGCGCAAACTTTCATTTCTCTAAGCATTTTCGATGCTCGCTCTCGAAGTTTTTCCACTTCTTTTTGAAGTTTTCTCCGAAACAAATTTATAGACTTGTAGCCTATGAATAAACATATATATATATATTAGTCCAACTACTTCACCTTTTTGGTGTACGGATTTTTCTCCGTACACCCTAAGAAAGTATTGGTCGACAACCAACAACTACTCCACTTTTTTGGTGTATGGATAAATCCTTACACCCTAAGAAAGTACCGTTGGTACGGTGATCAAGTCCAACTTGTTGCGAATTACCATAAAGTCTCGCATAGACTGGAACGCTTATCTTGTTTCTTCTTAAGAGTGTCAACAATTCTGGTACAGTAGTGCTCATTCTTTTCTTTTGTATTCTTAACTTGTGCAACTCATATAGACTAGAATATCTGTCTTGTGGTCTATATCGATACTTCTCAAGCATGAGTGAGATCCCCTCTTTATATACTTTGGATTCCTTGAATTCCGTCCTCCTGTACCGGACGTGTCAATCCCTTGTCTAAAGTCAAACCTGATGACTCCTGACGCCAAGACCCGGTTTATACTATCCGTCTGCACATATACATTCCTCGGAACCTTATGAGACTTGTCCCTTTATCCAATTCCGCTGTACTGCAGGTAACACACTCGTGCACACACGGGTCAGGACATCTCACATGTTCAACACAACTACTCCACCTTTATTGGTGTACGGGTTTATACGTACACCCCAAGACAGTATCTATTGGACCAAGTCACACTACTCCACTTTTTTGGTGTACGGATTTATTCGTACACCCTAAGAAAGTACCGTTGGACAACCAAGTCCACTACTCCACCTTTTTTCCCCTGAGCTCAGTGTCGCGAACCCTGCGCACCTCCTTCAACGCGGCCGTTTGCAAAAAGTACATCTGCACAAGATACTCCATCATGCACACGGGAAGGTACCAGCGCGCCCAGTGCAAGAGGCGAGCACCATGGCCGGCATAGAGATTAAACCCTTGGTACCGAGAATTAGTGACCTTGGCCACCACCTCCTTGGCATAGTCTTCTGCACTTTCCGACCTATGGTTTCTGCTCATGCCTGTAGCCGCCAATAAACTCTGGTACACCTTTTCGCCGCCCCAGTAGTGTTTGAGCTCGGGTTCCTTGACATTATCAGCAATACCAGTATTGACTCCGCCCGTGATCACACTATACACCTTGACGTCGAAGGCCAGCATTTCACCTTTGATGGAAAGAGCATAGTGGTCAATGGCTGCTTTGGTGGTGCAGTAGCCTGAGGTCCATGAGAGTGGGACACGAGTAGCTACGGAAGATGTGAACACTATGGTTCCTTTGGCGTTGATCACGAGCTGGCTGAAGTACTTGGTCATGTACATGTGGCCTAAGATGTTGACGTCCAAAAGAAGCTTCAAAAGATCATTGTCAGTGAGCATGGCGGGGCCTCCAACGGGACATACGCCTGCGTTGTTGTAGAGGAGATCGAGTTTTCCTCCGGTGAGGTTGTCGACTTTGTCCAAGGCTGCTTTGATCTGGTCCACTTTGGTGATATCGCAGCAAATTGACGTGAGGCCTATTTGGGATTCGAGTGGCTTCATGTTTTCCATATCAAAATCGGGTGAAATGCCAATCACTTGGTACCCTTTCTTGTGGAGCTGGATGGCTAACTGGTACCCAATGCCTGTGCCTGCACCGGTGATCAATGCGTACTTAGTCATGTGAACTTCTGATTTTTTTGGAAGAAATGAAGGATGGTCTTGTTAATCTGGTTAATCTGGGCTTTGGATATTGTCTAGATCGAGCTGGTGATTAGAATAGAAGGTTTAATATTGGTCTGGTGGAAGGCTGGAGCAAAGTGGCTGTTTATATATATCTGCGCATGGCGGGGTGCGACTGCAACTCCATGTGAATTCTGCTGCAGCCACATGCATCCATGCAACACTGTCTAACCTCGGGAAAACCGCTTAGTTTTGGGATCTAAGTTACTTTTAGGATGTCCTCGATTTCTCGAAGTTGATGAACCGTTCGACTTCTTAAATCCCGGCTTATTTGGGGGGGTGGACTCGTTTTTTTCGGGAAATTGGGGGGGACGCGCGGCGCGGGATTACCGGGTTTAGCCTGCACCTGACGCGCCCCGCGGACGTCTAAGCACGAGGAAGCAACCTTCTCCACCCCAAGCTCGGCTCGGTACAATCCCGAACCCTTAAGTTTACTCGGGCACCAGTACCTCCACACCCTAAAAAAGGTGCCCTTTATCTGACGTCATAAATCAGTACACCATAGTACCCCAAGAGTCACGTGCCGCAATCCAGTGTCACTACCCAATCCAGTAAAACCCTTTTATTTTAAACTAAAAGACCAAGGATGAATTATCTCCTTATTTATCCTATATGGTTCAGTCGAGGCACGTAGTACTAAAAGTGATAGAAGTACCAATCTATACCACTGGTAATAGTTGTTCTTAAAGTACTAGAGGACTAGAAGTATTAGAAGTACTAGAAGTACTGGAAGTACTAGAAGAAGAGAGGTACTAAGGATACTAGAGATACTAAAGGTACTAGAGATACTAAAGGCTAGAGAAGTACTAATGCACCAAAATGTGCAAGGGAGAAAGTATCGATAAGATATTTATACCCCATATGTTAGATCCACCATAGGCAGGGCCCTACCTATGAAGGTATTATGAAGTCTCTCAGTCCGATTGTTACAATGGCCATTGTAAACGCCGTGTCACGGCCATCGTTGTATGAAGTACTATGATAGACCTTTCGAATATTCTAGAACAATCCTTACTATTGTTCTAGTGGAGAGTTTTTTGGTGCCACGTTTCTCTCAAAGTTATTTAAGCCGCTTCGGTTCCTCTCTTTGAGGAACCATCAACGAACATAGTTTTAGTTAGGCATAAATGTATCAAAGAACATAACAATATGGAGAGTAGTATATAATGTAGTATAGATCCCATAGGAAAACTAGAATTCCTTTTGGTAGTGATAATGAACGCACCAGATCCATACAGGAGACGATAACATGGTCCCCCAAAATTCTTTCTATACTCCTTAGTAATACCTCTGTTGAAAAAACAGCACTTGCTATTTCTCCAGCACCGCAGCCACTCACGTGACTTTGGTCATGTGAAAGGTCACCCCAATATATAAGGACAAGCTTCCGCTATTTTATAACACCACCAAAAATATATCACCAAAAGGAGAACATACCAAGATGTCTCCCGACACCACACCCACCAACATTAATTAGTATAGAGGTACTGATGTTACTGAGGACTTGGATTGATTTTCCACACATAACATGGTCTATATATATTCTTTTTATACTCCTTGGTAATACCTTCCTTCCTGAATATTCAATAAAATTAATCATTTCTTTAACCAACGTATTTACTTCGATCAATTATTAAATAATTTAATAATTAGACCCGTTTTAGTATTTGGTGGTTATTCAAAATGAATTAACTGATAATGGTTTATGAAAAGTTTTACGAAGTACTGGTATTGGTAGATCAATACTTAATATACCTTTAATTATTTGCTAGATTCTTTTAAGCACGTAAATTACCTAACTATATTCGTTGATGATTCCTCAGATAAGAGGAATTGGTCATCGTTAAATATTCTGCAGGAGAGCAACCGAAGGGGTGTAAAAACGGTGAACCGAGAAGGGGCGTAGTAACGGTGAACCTAAAAGGGGGCGTAGTAGCATCGGTTTCCAATTAACTGGGCACGTGGGCTCAATACCTATATGGGTAGTATTCCACCCATCTTGGATCTAACAGTAGTATAGTAGTGTATAAGTGTACGATAGTTTAGTACTATAGAAGTTTAGTATAGTGTGGTATTACGGAAGAGTAGTATAGTAATATGGAATATTAGTGTATAGTATAGTAGTGTAGTACAGAAATTTTATAGGAGTACTGGAACTCGATATATCCTTTTTATACTCCTTAGTGAATACATTCCTTCCTGTATACTGCACCCCATTCCTGGACTCTATTCTCCATGCTATCTCGAATTATGTTGAGAAAACAGCACTTGGAGTCTCTCTAGCACCGCAGCCACTCACGTGACTTTGGTCATGTGAACCAATATAAAAGGACAAGCTCCCGCTATTTTATAACACCACCAAAAATATATATACCACCAAAAGGTGGACATACCAAAAATATATATCAACTGAGGGAGGACATACCAATATTAATTAGTGTAGAGGTACTGATGTTACTAAGCACTTGGATTGATTCTCCAAACCATTGTAGATTACTTAACTTCGAATGTACCCTATTCAAGGGTACATTAGGTGGTCATTTCAGTAACCAAGGAGTACAGTCCAGAGTGACGTACTGGTTGTTGGACATAAGGTTCAGTCTCATGAAGTCAGTTCCAAAAGTCAGATATTAACATAGTCTCAAATGTCAGTCTCATAAGTCAGTCTCATGAATCAGTCTGATGAATCAGTCTTGAAATTCAGTCTAGAAAGTCAGTCTCATAAATACATAGATATAGACCCAAGATAGGTAAATACTTGAGGAGTTACACGAGAGCTGTTTTTGGTGGGTCTGGGAGTAAAGGACATCTTAATATCTTCCTCACAGACGATATTCTGATTGATTAATTAATACTAGGATTGGGGCCAGAGTTCCACCTTATATAGTTTCTGAACTCTGCTAAACTTTCACCATAAGGATATCATACTGGAGTTAAGTAATCTACAATCATCTTTCCTGCATACTACCCCATTCCTGTCTGTATACTACTCCATAGGTTATATTTATATTTTAAATCAAATGAGACACCTATATAATTGAAAAAAGAATCTAATTAATATAGTCATAATTCTATAAATAGAATGTTAGTTATACTAACTGACTTAAGTTTAACTTATTTAAGAAAGAGTAAAGAGGTTAGTTTCGATGGGGCGTCGACATCAGCGAAAGCATCTTATGTGTCTAATAACAATGATCTTGATTAATCAAGACTAAATGTTTAATTAAATTTTTTATTTAATAGTAAATTACGTACAATAAAAAAAATTTTTAAAGATTGGATTTTATTATGTTTATAATATAAATGGGCAAATTCGGGGAAAAACCTATTATTAAAATAAGTAATAATTATAGGTCAATGGACGAGCTAAATCATATATATAGAAATTTTATATGTAAAAGTGTAGAGATTAGAATGATAAATAAAAGAATATAATAAATACATTATAATTAAAGTATATAGCATTTGCAAATATTCATGATGATATTGATATTTTAGCTACTATACTAATATAAGCTGTTATATAAGTTGGAGCATAATTATAAACTGCAATACTTCAACGATGTAATGGTGCTAATCCCATTTTACTTTATTTACTCTTTAACTGGTTCTACTAATTTATCAGATATATCAATATTTTATTCATTATCATCTAATAATAATGCTTATACATATTTATATATATGAGTTAATCAGCAAGAAATAAAATTTAATATCCAAAAGGATAAATATATTAAATCTTCAGAGACTATAAGCAATAATATTTTATGTCATAAATCCCTTATTTTTATAAAAAAATATCATATATCAAATAAAATAGATGGTATAAGTAATAAAACTATATCAGAACATTTACCTGTCACTATTCACCATGCTATCTCAAAGTATGCAGGTAAACCCGTACACCAGAGTAATCCATAAAAAGTGGTGCACGGGTGCACCAACCTAAACCAAGTCGCGGTCCCAAAACGAACCAATTGTAAACACTCCAAATCTACATACATCAACCAGCCCTTCTTCTCCCCCACCTCTTCCCAACTCTCTAATACAGCTCTCACCATGGCGTTCTTCAAGTCACCGCGTAAAAACGACGTCAAGGTGGCGGACCTCTCGCAGTCGCTCGAAAACGTCTCGTTCCTGTCCAACATGATGGACATAGACTCGTCGTATAAAGTGACCCCACGCAAACAAGCCTTTGACAAGGAAAACATCACGCCCGCCAACTCGCCCACCAAAAGCGTGCTCCACACGTCGCCACTCCACAAATCAAGCACACCCGTGCCCCAGCTCCAGAACGTCAAGCTCCACAATAACATTCTGCAACTCCAGCCTCCGAACGCTTTTTTACCCTCGGATTTCCACACCAAGGCGCAGTCCGCCAAAGTCAAGCGCTTGACCTCGGTTGCGCAACTCTATTTTCTCGATTATTACTGCGATATGTTTGACTATGTGATCATGAGACACGACCGGGCCCGCATGGTGGAAAATAAATTACATAGTGACCCGGAATATGCTACCAACCCTAAAAAACAACAGTTGGAGTGGAAAAATTACGTAGGCCGGGAACGGGCGCTTTTACGGAAAAGAAGACTTAAACCCAAACACCGGGATTTTGAAATGATCACCCAGGTGGGGCAGGGTGGCTATGGCCAGGTGTTTTTGGCCCGGAAAAAGGATACGCGGGAGGTGTGTGCACTCAAGATCTTGAATAAGAAGCTTTTGGTGAAACTCGATGAAACGCGCCATGTTTTGACGGAACGGGACATTTTGACCAATACCCGTTCCGAATGGTTGGTCAAGTTGTTATATGCCTTCCAGGATGCAGAAAAAGTGTATTTGGCCATGGAGTTCGTGCCGGGAGGTGATTTCCGGACGCTTCTCAATAATACGGGTTACTTGGTGCCTCCACATGCCCGGTTTTACATTGCCGAGATGTTTGCTGCGGTGAATTCTCTCCATGACCTTGGCTTTACGCACCGGGACTTGAAGCCCGAGAACTTCTTGATCGACTCCAAGGGCCATATCAAGTTGACTGATTTCGGCTTGGCTGCAGGGTCCGTGTCCAACGACCGCATCGAGTCCATGAGGGTCAAATTGGCCAGTCTACAGGATTTGGACGATTACCAGGCTCCGTCCAAGATGATGTATGAGAGACAGAAGCTTTTCCGCCAGTCGCAGGGCCACCACAACTTGGCCAACTCCATCGTGGGGTCTCCGGACTATATGGCGTTGGAGGTGTTGGAGGGCAAGAACTACGACTTCACCATCGACTACTGGTCTTTGGGGTGCATGCTCTTCGAGGCTCTTTGTGGGTACCCGCCATTTAGTGGGCTGGAACAGGATGAAACATACCACAACTTGAAGCACTGGAAAACCGCTTTACGCAGACCCCAAACTCGTGATGGCCGCTATGTCTTTAGTGACCGCACGTGGCAGTTGATCATCCGTCTCATAGCCTCGCCCACCTCTCGTCTCCGCAACTTCAAACAGGTGCAGGCACAGCCGTACTTCGGAGATGTGGTGGACTGGGACTCGTTGCGTAACAGACCACCGCCGTTCACGCCGCAATTGGACAACGAGGAGGATGCAGGCTACTTCGACGACTTTGAGGACGAGGAGAGCATGATGAAGTACAAGGACGTTTTCGCCCGCCAGGAGCAGAACGAAACGCTCTTGGAGAGCCTGCAGGCCGCCAAGAAACGGGGCAACAACAACTTCATTGGCTTCACTTTCAAGCACAAGTCCAACCCCAACAATAAGTTCCAGAACGGAGAGATCAACCTATTATCAGGGAACGTCAATTCCATCCGGAACCCTTTTGGAAAGAATATCTTGGATCCCTTGGCCACGCTCTATTAATTCGTATGCTCCTCATATGAAAATAGAGTGATGCCACCACATATGAAGATTCACGTCACCACATATGAAGATTCACGTCATCACATATGAAGATTGACGTCACCACATATGATTAGAGCGATGCCACCACCTGTAAATGCAGGATGTGAGTCCAATCTTTGTGATACTCACAGTCCATTCTTGCATAGTCTAGACATGTTACTCACGGTGTGCACCTGCAAATTACCCATTCTCTGTGCCGGTGTCAGACTTTGGAATCGAAATGGAACTCTCACGAAAGAGATCTTCGTTTCATCCATCACAAAGCTTTCCAGTTCCTCCACAAGAAAGCTGCTCCAGTTCTTCCATCTATACCGCATGAGTTCAAGGATGCCTGTCTTTCTAGTGGAAGACCTTACCGAGTCTACCACTTATCCCCGAAGAGATCAGAGTGGTCACTGGAATGGTATAACTTCATGCTGGCATAATGTATATGCTTTGGTATACTATGTCATAGTCTGAGTTTGATAGTCAGAGCTTGATAGCCAGAGCCTGATAGTCAGAGCTTGATAGTCTAAGCTTCGTATTTTGGTATATCGAATGAGCTTGGTACTTGATTGATTCGGCTCTGTGGCATAACCAATGATAATTGGCATAACCATGGTATTTGGTGAAGACAGAATATACTTTGGTATACTCATGTCTTGCATAAGACTGACACAACAGATTGTCATTGACATCGACTTCGATGTCTCTTTGAATGGTGGAGATTGCTGCTCCAAAGAAATCATTCAAGAAACAGTGGACCATATATGTCCCTTTGTGCAGTGCAGTTTATATTTGCAGTCACCGCAGAAACTGTTATTTAAGCACCTCCGAACCTTTTCTACTACCCTTAAATACACGATTTTCCCTTGAGTACATGTCATATTACTTTCCCTGATATACTCGATAACCAATGATTTATTGTTTAAGTCCACCATAGACTGTATATAATAGAATAGGCAGAATGGAGTAGACTATAGAGTTAGTAGTGTAGACTGTAGATGGTCTAGACCAACAAATGAATAGGCTGACTGTGGACAGTATAGCAATGACCATACACCATATACTCTTGAGCATTTACTGTATAAAGGTTATAGCCATGTAACTGTATACAGCATGGAGGAGAGTATTATAGAGTGGTTTTGAAATAGACTTTAGATCATTCTGTCTGTTTCTGTCTTTGTCTATGAATTATTTATCTGGTCAATAAACATACCGAATAATTGCCACTTTAATAGTTGCCCAAAGATTATAAGAAGGTGATGGGAAATAATGACAGGGTAATAAGAAAATAATGTGAAGTCGTGAATATTCAGAGAGGTGAATCATTGTACCATTGATTTCAGCAAAGAGCACATGGCAAGTCTTCAGTCACGGATGGGGAATTCAGTTTACTTTTTTCCAAAAACACCTTCTCTGCAAAAATACAATAGCTTTCCTGAAGATGCTATTCGCTAAGACACAGTGGTGAAGGCGGCTCATGAAGAAAACTAACACTTTTCCCGGGAACTATGTCCTTTTGATGTCTAACCTATAGGGCGTTGTTGGGTCTTTTTCACAATTCTCAAATGGTTACAAGTTTAAAGGTACCTTTTTTTTCAAAAAAGAAGAAAAAAAAAAATAAAAGAGGTGTTCACCTTTCTCAACCACTTTCTTTTTCAGCAGTTTCATTTTCTTCCTTAAATGCGTTCTCTTTCTCAGAGGAATGCTTTACCATGGCATTCAAAGTCTCGGCGTCATCTTGTAAGAGGTAGATGTCCGCCGAAAACCAAAATGGAAAGAAGTTGTATGTGGTAATAAGTTGTGCTTTTTCAAGGCCGCCGCATGAGTAGTAATCAGCAATGGAGATGTTGGGAAAAATGCTGGCCTCAAAAAAAAGTGGGCGACGGGGGGGGGGGCCCTTATATATGTTCGGGGGGGGGGGGGGTCCTTATATATGTTCGCGTGCGGGGGTGGCTGCAAATCGGAGGGATGTAGGGGGCGTCCTCGCAAAGAATATAAATAGGGCCTCACCCCCCTCAGAGAATATATTTTTTCTCCATCAATACATTAGTAAATCATATCAAGTTTAGATGGACTAGAGGTACGACTAGGTCGAGAACAGTACAAGAAGGGCCATTTTCACATGTGTAAATGTTGAATACTGTTTATGGTGAATACTGTTTATAGTGATGCGGTGTCGCCATGAAAGTCGATTTAGATCTCAGTATGGAGTATGGAGATTGGGGATTACACTTACCCGGAGCAATCGATACGTCAATAATATTACTTTAAATTACAGGAATATATCGTTTAAACAATCCAATTCCACTTGAATAAGTACGAGGGGACGCTTAATGGGCCGGTTTTAGAAGACATAATTAGATGTCCTCCAATGAGAGTTACATTAATTATACTAGTATGTTGCATCAGCTATTCTAGGATGTGGACTAAGATATTTACCTTTTTTTCGAGAGGCTTACCCTCAGCCATCATTTTTTTTAAAGAGGAAACCTTATTGGATATTTCTCGATTGTGTTATTGGTGCATCTTTCAGTTTACCATTCTCAACGCTTCTCAGGTAACTGAGCTTAGGAACTCCCAGAATATCCACCAGCCAATACCCAATTTATATACAGGTTTATGAATTACCATCATTTTTATAAAATTCCGGGGCTTTTGATTTATACATTTGACTCATATTTGTGTCAACCAATGTATTGAGCTTCCAATAAGCTATAACTGGGCCATACAGTAAACATGGGGCCAACTATATACACAACAAATGAGAAACATGTGTAAAAAGAGTGTATAAAAACACATGAAACATTTGGATCATAGGAATAGAAATAGTGTGAAACACTTGGGCCATAGAAAATATTAATAGTTGGCTGTGGAAGCATATTTTGATTTATCTAGTTGTTTCGCATCCACAGTGTTTGACTGCAAAAAAGTGCGAATTCACAGTGGTTTAGAAAACAGTAATTGTACTTACTATGCTAGACCCAAAAGCACAATAAGATTAATAATTGGTGATAATTTTTATAAAGGGGAAAGAAGTCTTTCCTAAATTCGTTTTTTTTTTTTCGTTTTGGGAGACAACTTAATGGTGCACCTTAACCAGAGTACTCAAGATCCTAGGTAAGTGACTGAGGCAATAGTGAAAACATAGAAAATGGAAAGGACCCATATAGAGTGCTGATTAGTTTCACGGGTGCCAACATAGTATGGTCATAATATTACTGTTCAGTATCCTTACACTATCTATACACTTCTATACACCGCTATAGACCACTACACTATACATTACTATACTGAAATAATTAAGATCTCCAAATTAAAGTGGTCAGCATGCTGAATGCCAAGGTATATATTGTACCACCCAAAACATGAGGTATGGATAGTTATGAACCCTGACACTCTACGCTGTCCTCATACCGACACTACTACGTATGTAAATCAGCATCTGGTAATACCCAACAATAAGAAATGGTCATCTCATGCTTGCTCGCAGACTCACAAAACTACTCACAGACTCTAACAAACTACTCAGACAATTACAGTCTACTCCATGACTTCTGACTGATTTACTGAATCTGTTAGATTCTTGTGTAGCGTTCAGGTACTAAGTTATCATATTTCGTTGATGATTACTCAAAGGGAGGAAATCGGGCTACTTAACTAGTTGAAAGCGGGGTCGCCTAGTCAGGCAGCCGCTTTTAGGTGCTTGGATTTTCAGTAATCACCATAGAGTAAAATTGCGCAGAATACAAAGATTCGGGGAGTATCAGGTGTGGAAGATGATTTCCGTGGGACTAGAGCAAGAAGAGGCACGAGTGTAGAAACACACTTTGGACCAGAAGCGAAGCACGGAGAACATGGCTGGGGCTATGGGCACATTGAGGCTCTTATAGTATAGGTCCATTCTATCCTTTAGTACTCATCCTAGTACTCATCCTTTAGTACTCATCATCAAGCTGCAGGATCCAAGCTCTGCGTGTACCCTTCTACTCTATGCCTACCTTCTCCACTGCCTTCTGCTATACTACTCTGTCAGAGTCGAACAATTACAGTACAACAGTACAGTACAACAGTACAACACTAGAAAAGTACGCAACAAGACTACAAACAGTTAAGTAAGTAGTTAGTTTATAGGATAGTAGTATAGGTTTTAAGGTCGTTTCACAGTACTATGATGTGTGTTTCATCTGTTTCATGTGTTTCATGTGTTTCATGTGTTTCATGTGTTTCATGTGTTTCATGTGTTTCATGTATTTCATGTATTTCATGTATTTCATGATACTTTTATGTTTGTTTCATGTGTTTGATGATAGTTGCAAGTGTGTTTCCTTTAGTACTCATCCCTAGTAATCATCCTTTAGTACATCATAGTATGGTATCTACTATAGTCTGTACCACTTATTACTAGGCTGGAATCTACTGGAATGTATGAACCTAGAATAGCCCATTTGTACTGTATCATTCTACTAGGTATCCCTCATACTTCTAAACTACACTCTCATATTCTACTCATGGAAATTGGACTAAAATGAAGGTCACAATAGTTAGTACTACTCTATGACTACCTCTATCACCCTCTATATCAACTTTTTCTGTCACTATTTCACTATTTCACTATTTCACTCTGTGTTTCATTCTCTATTTCACTCTCCATTTCACTTACTCGACCTCACTGTCACCCACTCTATCTCCCTAACCATCAGTATCTCCATATCTCTATTACTCACTCTTTGTCTCACTCTTTATGAGTGTAGTGACATTAAAGGGTATAGTAAGTGTAATGGGGTGGTAGAGCAGTAACAGTAGAGAGTAGCAGTAGAGAGTAGTAGTAGAGTGGTAGTGGTGGAGTACGGTATACTTTACGATGGCCACAGTGCTATCCTGGTAAGTAGTAAGAAGTTGAACCAGTAGGTATACAATAAAAAATGGTCTTTAGAAGGTAGTAAGAATTTAGTCAGTAGTAAGTAGTCAGTAGTAAGTAAGTACTAATTAGTCAGTAGTAAGTACTAAATAGTAAGCAGTAAGTAGTAAGTAGTAGTAGTAAGTAGTAAGTAGTAAGTAGTATCCATACATCGTTATTCATACCTGAATTGAATGAATGCAGATTCCTCCACATTCAGTGAATCATTAAGATACTCATTATCCTTTTACTCATACTTAGTACTAAATCTGGTCTTCCTACTTAGTCCTGAAATAATACTCAGTACTAATGTTAGATTCTTATTGTGACATTAAGTACTAAGTTATCTTTATTCGTTGATGAAACCTCAAAAGGAGAAATCTGAGCTGCTTATATAACTTTTCAAGAGAAGGGGTGACTGGTATATGGCTGGTTAGGAGGCCTTAAACAATGGACTTTGTTAGTATCAGGCAGAGAGGCTTCATAATACCTCAATAGGTAGAGCACTACCTTTGGTGGATCTGACAACTAAAATATCCCTTATAATACTCTATACTGGAATCTCATAATCCTTCACTCATAATCCTCATACTGCATCTTCTGGGTTAGTTTCCGAATTCTTTTGTAGGATTTGACCTTTTCTATGAGTACATCAACATTACCTGGTATTTTTATAGATGTATGAGTACATCAATATTACCTGGTATTTATACAGATGGTGCGTCGTACAACCGGCATCTACTCCTGCCAGATGAAATCCTGGGCCACGTTGTTCTCAATGGCAGGCCTCTGGATCCGGGTATGGATCTTTTCACACACACTGTTGGCCTTCTCGATCACGTGCACCAAGTCATCATCGGAGAAGGAACCATGGCCATCCACAAGAAGAAGCTTGGAGGCCCGTGCATCCCTGATACCAAAAGCCACCACGTGATGACTCGAAGACTCCCGGAGCACTTTCAAAGAAGGAAAAGCCTCCAAAGTGCCTTCTGGGGAAGTTGCAAGCGACACGGCTGCAAATGACTCATAAAGCGCCACTTTCGCATTGACAAGCGCAAAATACACACAGTTCACCGCCGCACTCAACTCGTTGCACGTATAATACTTACCTGAGGCCGCACTTCCATCCACCGCATCCAGGCCCTCTGCATCACTATCACTGGTCAAGAACTGCACCACGATTTGGATCAGTTGCCGAGGATATTTAAACCGCACAATCACCAGCTGCAAAATCAGCCGTAAATAATCCTCCAACACTTTTTCTCGCGTGGCTGAAACTCCTTTGGAGGGACGTACTATGATCTCCAAACTGGCTTGCGTAGGCATTTCGTGCCTGAGTTTGGCCTCTATGGGGCCCGTCACTGATGCTATCACATTCGTGTGTCCTGCAGACAACCGCGCCGACCCATCCACCTGGTCTAGTTTTGTCGACGACACTGTAAAGGGGGGCATATTACTAGGAATTAGGGGTTTTTCTGGTTTTTTGGGTTGATTTGGTTGTTTTGGCTGTTTTGGCTGCTTTGGTTGCTTTAGTTTTCTGGAAATGGGCTCTATATGTCGGATGTGATTGTAGCTTACTCCAGGTTGATTTCTCTGGTGGTGTGTTTTCCTTTGGATGTGTTGGTTTATACGCTTGCCAAGGGTAATTCTCAGAACGACACAATCTCTACAAACGAAATGACAAAGCTGGTTGACACGGATTGCTGATGCACTCAATAGTATTGGAGTTGTGGAAGACTATGAGGGTCTTTTGGTGAGATGCGATATGCGTCACGTGCGCGCACCCACGTGACCCGCACATGACCCCAAGTCCATTCTCTGCTCTTTTCAACTTCTCTGTATGTCTGAGTACGAGAACACTTTGCTCCAGGATTTCGAGAGTGACGAAAATATTGACGTGGAAGAAGCTGGAGATGAGCAGTGGTCACGTGAGGAAGCCGGAGCTTCAACGCCCTCTTTTTCCCCGGAAAATGGCCATTTGAGTAAGCCACAACATCCCAACATACCCTCCAACAAGGGACACTCTAATGGAAACACCCCAAATGAAGCCCAGTTCAATTCGCATGAAATTTCTGGCTCTAACGGTGAAAATCCGGAGTTTTTGGCGGATTACACTCCAGAAAACCCCCAAAACACTCTTTCGGCCATCCAAATGCTTCTACAAAAGCGTAATTCCGCTCTAAATGTCGGAACAAGGCTCCAGAGAATCGACTCCATGAAACCTGTTCCTGTGGAATCCCTTCTGAGTATTTTGGGGCTTATTCCCGAGATTCGCCGGGAATTGTCCCGGGCAACTGAAAATACCGATTACCATGAACTTCTAGCGCACATGGCCCAGCTGAATGAAAGCGAAGAGTACCGGTTTCTCCAGTCATTGAGTGCTTTGCCAGCAATAGTCCAGGAGGAAATCGGGCTTCTATACAGGTACGTCTGTGTGCAGTACAAGGTGGTTTTCCCCGAGTTGGAGGCGCTAGTGCCCAGTTCTGAAGCCTACTGTGCAGTCGTGCTTGAAGTCGGGCAGGATTTGGCAGATATCCGGGCGCACGAGGCCAATTTGAAGCGTCACGTGACCCCGGAAAAGGTTCTAACCATTGTCATGGCCGCCCTACAGCAGCACGCCAGGCTGTTTACGCTATCAAAGGACGATATGAAGAGTGTGGCCGCAGCATGTACGGCGTGCATGGAACTCCACGGGTTTCTCCGAGAAATCGGCCATTATATAGCCGGAAAATTGGCCTCGTTTGCACCCAACGTCACGGCTTTGGTGGGCCCAATCACTTCGTCACAGTTGCTCATGAGTTCGGGTTCTTTGGCGTCTTTGGCCCTGACTCCTGCATGCAACCTCCCGTCCCTAGGGGCTCGAGAACTTCTGATCCAGCACTCGGGAAGTTCCGGGAAAAACACCGGCTACCTCTTCCACTCGCCTATTCTCCAAGGTCTTCCTCCCGAAATCCTCCGACTGGCGCAGCGGGTGCTTTCGGCAAAGACAGTGTTGGCAGCACGCGTGGACTTGGCCCGGTCCTGCACAGACGGCACCATGGGCCAGCAGTACCAGCAACAAGTACAGGACCAAATCGACCGGCTTCTTACTCCGCCGGAGCGGGTAAAAACAAAAACTCTTCCCGTTCCGCAGGAGCAAAAGTCCAAGAAAAGAGCCGGGCGCCGGTTCCGGAAGGTCAGAGAACGGTTTCAGATGTCGGAGCTCCGAAAGGCACAGAACAAGGTGCAGTTCGGAAAAGAAGAAGACCACGTGGTGGACGGATACGGCGAAGAAGTTGGTCTAGGCATGAGCAGACAGCTGGATAGTGTGCAGGTGAACCGGAATACGGATGCACGGATGTCCAAGGCCATGATCAGCCGGTTGCAGCTGCAAAAAGAAAGAGACACTTTGGATTCTCTTGGAGATACAATTGTTTTGACCCCAGAAGAGAAGCGTAAGGTGGAGGAGTCGTCGTCCGATTGGGGCTCAATGAAGAAGAGAAAGGTGTGAGAAAGCAAGAAGTCGATACTAATGAGGATATTGATGTTGATATTAATGGCTTGGATATTGCTAGTGGATTGATACGCTACTACTAATTCCATAATTCTGCTATTAATAGTACCAGTAGATTTCTTGAATACATACTAAGAGGCTATATTTTACTATATACTACTACAATACCCTTCCTCTCTACAGCATAATCTTGTTTCTAGTCTACTCTCCAATAATGTGGTGGTAGTAGTGAAGTAGTGTAAGAGTGTAGTAGATTTTGGTTTCTCTTACTACAGGAAACATCAGCAAAAACAGATAGAGCACCAGGACTAGACGAAATAATTATCCAGCATTGTCTACTCTACTCTACTCTACCCCTAGTACTCACTATGAGTACTCACTATAAGTACTCACTATTACTACTTACTATTACTATTACTAGTGTTACCACTCACTACTACTACTACTACTACTACCAGTACTACTACTATTACTACTACTACTACCAGTACTACTACTATTACTACTACTACTACCAGTACTACTACTATTACTACTACCAGTACTACTACTACTACTACTACTACTACTACTACTAGTATTACTATTAGCACCTACTATTGCTAGTACCACTAATGTCAGCATTAGTACCTACTACTACCAGCACTACTTCTAGTGATAGTATGAGTATCAGTGTCAATACCTACTACCAGTACTGTTTGTGTTGCTACTTACTACTCTATGTTTACTCTATGTTTACTCTACTCTATTGCTAGCTATTCTATTCCATTCTATGTCTACCCTACGTTACTGGATGTCTACTCTATGTCTACTCTGATGCTAGTTTCTACGCTATGTACTATATCTTACTGTCTGTAGTTTGCAGTATTGCCCATAGTAACTGTACCAATTGAAAATAGTGATACCATTGTATGTGTCTACTCTACTATGTAGTACTATATAAGATATAAGCATTACTAAGACCAATATGTACACTATGTATACTCTATTTCTACTCTATTTCTATTCTATGTCTAGTCTATGTTACTAGATGTCCACTCTATGTCCACTCTATGTCCACTCTACTTGACTCGAGTCTATGTCTGCCCACTTCTTTCTATTCCATTCTATGTCTACTCTACACCTAGTCTATGTTACTAGATGTACACTCTATGTCTGCCCACTTTGATCTATTTCAGTTCTATGTCTACTGTTAGATCCACTATAGATCGGCTCTACCCCCCAGGTATTGTGAAGCCTATGCTGTCTGATCCTGACAATGGCCATTTACAAGGCCGTCATATACTATTTGACAGTATTGGTTGGTACGACGACCAAGAACAATCACCTGTGATTCTTGTGAAGAGTTTTACGAAGCCACTCTATCTCTCGAAACACTAAAAAAACAGCTCAGATTCCTCCTTCTGGGAATTATCAACGAATAAAGATAACTCAGTACCCTAACGTTACATCAAGAATCTAACATCCACTCTATGTATTCATCTACTCCATGTATTCTACTTCACTTTTCCATGAATATAACTTGAATGCAAGTATATTGTGTAAAATGGCTTTTTTACTCTACATCTTTTCTACTCTATTATATATCCATCATGTTGATTCTGTGTACTCCAAATCCATTGGCCATTCTGATTCTATTCTGATTCTATTCTGATTCTATTCTTATTCTATTCCTATTCTTATTCCTGTTCTATTCTTACCAGGTCTATATCACGTGGATCCATGTCTCACTTCTATTCATGACTTTGTCCAGTGTCTACTCCTGTCCATGTTCATTCTATGTACTACATACTGCGGACCTCTAGAAGGAAATAACTTTTGACCCTCAAAGTGACTTTAATCCGATACTTACTTCTATCTTTATATCTACTTCAATATCTACTTCTATACCTACCTATATATCTACTTCTATATACATTCCTACTTCTGTTTCTCTGTCTCTCTTTGTCTGCTTCTTCCTACTCCTATATGCCTATATCTACTTCTGTCTGTCTATCTGGTTATGTCTAATTCAAAAAAAAAACTGATGTGGACGTTATTAAGAATGTTCACTGCACTCTACTTACTACACTCGACGGAAGTGCTCTTTCCAATTGTAGTTGTATATCCATCTATCTATCTATAATTCACATAGATAGGTGAAATTTATATGGACAGGCTCTCAGTTACATGCTGGATTTAAACTAGATGCATTATAAATTAATCAGTGCATTCGACATCTGATGCTGAAGCACGATGTACGCAGCACCAGAGTTAAGCCAGGTATAAGTCGTTTCCCAACGGTGAAAATGCATTCCGCCACTTTGAAACACACACCAACAGACTCAGCGTCAGTCAGAGATTTTAGAGTCAAAGAGTATTCAGAGAGTTCAAAGAATCTCTTGTTCAAACACGACACGAGTCCTCAGATCTTTTCTTTGATTTCGGACCTTCCCTGATCTCTATTTCTCCGAACCCTTAATCTACCTGATCACTCCGAAAAGCTCTCCTTTTCATCTGGGGTCTCAGCAACTCCCCTTCTCACGTTTGCCAACTTCAAGACGTTTTCCTTGCCAAAAACAAACATTGGGTGGAAAGGAATAAACAAAACACCCACGATGGCAATCATGGCTGCATCCAACACCAAGAGGAACACCTCGTGCGTCACCAAGTACCCACTGAAACCCTGTTTCAACTCCACCACTCTGTAGATACACCGGATATAGATGACCACCACGGAAATGGTGATCACAAGCGGATACCACTTGACCAAAGGCCGTTCCCGAATAGAACCATAGCGACGGTCATAAAACACCTCCAACTCACGCTCCCTGTATTCCTGAGCAGACTTGAAGTTAAGCATCATTTTCAAGTAGTTCCATGGCGTTCTGTGCTTGTAAGGAGAGTCTCCAGGCACATCCTTGGCGTGTTTAAAGTAAATCCGCAGCGTGTACTCGAACCAAAACAAAAGGAAAATCGACATGGCCACCACCTGGAAGAGAATACCCCCAAACATGGTCCACGTGCCCGGAGAAGGGTCCTCGTGGTTCCGGTTAGCCATAGAGGCCATTCCTCCTCCAATTCCCTGGACCACCAAAGACCCAATATCGGATGCGAGGAAAAAGTACGAGTACCACATGGGCTTCAACACCGAGTACTCGCGGCCATGCACCGTGACATTCTGAGCGAAGATAAAGTAAATTCCTCCCATAATGAACGCAGGCGAAAGTGTCAACGTGGTGTACTGCATGATGAAGTAGTTCATATCGGTATTATCAGTAAATGCCAAAACACGACCCAAAAAGCCAATGAACTCAAGCGCATATCCACAGATAAACGTGATGTTGTACCAGTGGTAGCGGGACCGGTAAAGACATGCAATGTTGAAAAAAGTGATTAAGGCGAAAAACACCAAGTAAATGATATTTCCGGGCCGACTGAGCCGCAACCCGTATATATTCTCATCGTCGGCCAATTGCTTTAAATTGTACATGGCCTGTATGATGGCCTGGGTGGCCTCTGCTTTGGCTGAAGAGGCCGTGGCTGTAGCCAACTGGTTTTGAGCACTGAGAATCGCCAACGATGCCTGCGCTCCCCGGATGGCCTGAGACGGAGCAACGGCATCTCCAATATATGTGACTGTTTGTAAGACCTCATATGCAGAGCTGATCTTGGACATCAACGCTGGGCCAACTGTAGTGGCCACGGTTTTGAGCGATGTGGGAGTGGTGGTGGGGTACCCCGACGTGGGGGACCATGTCGGAATGGAAACAATCAGACTCATAATGACTGAGATGCTTCAAAATGCTTCTATCGGTGATGCTCTATAAATGCTTAAGACTGGTCTATTATTGGGTCCCCAAATTGGTTATAACTGCTGTTAGTAACTTCTTCAATAGAGTTATTGAAAAGACTAGATGAGGGTTCATGGGTGTTTCAGAGTGTTTCAGAGTGTTTAAACTATTTCATAAGCACTTCAAAAAAGCTCTAGCTGCTGAAATTGCCGAAAACAAAGTCACATGTGTTTCCAGAGTGTTTCATAAGTGTTTCAAGGATGTTTCAGATTGCGAGTAGCAATTTTCAACCACTTCAAATCACATCAAACTGCTTGAAACTGGTTCAACTGATTCAAAATTGTTTCAAACATGTTTCAAGTCTGTTTCAAACATGTTTCAAACATGTTTCATGTGTGTTTCATCTGTTCCATTTATTCCGAACAACTACTGCCTGTTTTGACCTCTTCGCACTGCTCGAAATCTTGCTCAAATCTTGCTCTAATACACATCTCTCAATACTCCAACCCTCTCCATCTTCTGTTCCCAACTAGTCCTAAATCTCATTTCTTGACATACTTGAATATGCTGCAAATAGTAGTCAAGATGTGACTGCACAAAGGCGGATCTGACTTGGGTTTGGTTTCCTTGCAGAACAATAGAACAATGGGGGTTTAAGTAGTATAGAGATTTCTGGAGATGCTACGCGCACAGCCTCAGCCTCCTCGGGCCTGCACATAGTGCAACCTCCATCAAAACCTTTCGGTCCCAACCAATGCAGTAGATACGGGGTAAAAAGAGATTTAAGGTGTTTTTCTTTTGTAAATTTTACTAGTGTTTCAATGTTGTTTCAATTATATTTCGTAATGTTGCATACTGTTTCTGTTTCATACTGTTTCAGAGGAGTTCCGTGTATTTCTGTAGCCTTAGTCTTGGTCTGTCTGCAGTTATATTCAGTTGTTCCATGTGTACACCATATTCCGCTTTTTTTTTTATTTCTAGCTTTTTATTGACTCCGCCCGCTTTTCTATTCATCTGCTATAAATACACATATTCACTGAACGGCTGTTCGTATTTGGGAGATCTGTTATGGTCCAGTTCGGAGCCCTGATTGTTGGCGCGCAGCAACTCGTAATACGAGCACAGCCTGCTGCTTAGCTGCAGGAATGTCCTAAAATGGGTTCAAAACCGAGTTCCACACTTCAAACACTATTGATCAGGGAATCTTTAAAGATTAGATCTTTTACTCAGGAAGACAGTTTGGTTGGTTTTTTATCTATAGCACACCCGTACCTCCGGGGAAAGAATATTGTACTCAATAATTAAAACACACCAGTGCACCAGGCCAATATATTTACAGAATCTATAAATTCAATGGTAGTTCCGGGATATTTCCACTCGTGATCTTTGATCAGTGGGCTGTTTTTAGAGTCTATTTTTAATCAGAATTACGAATGCCAAGAAAAACGCGGACCTGCACACAGTACCTCTGGAAACACGGCCAATTCTTAGATTCCGGCAGGCTTCTGAATCTTAGCCAATCACATCCTTCGATCCCCGCAGATTACAGACTGTTATCATGCACAAAATGGTCGCCACATGATAATGCAATGTTCCGCTTCGGAAAAAGATTCGGAAGAAGTCCGCTCCGCTCCGCTATACTGCAGAGTGTCACCAGTCCTTACCTCACCTTACACTTTCCACACTACACATATTTATACACCATATTTACTTTCCACACTACACATATTTACTCACCATATTTTTACACCAAATTTACTCACCATATTTACTCACAATATGTACTAACCATATTTACTCACCATATTTACTCACCATATTTACTAACCGTATTTACTTACCATATTTACTAACCATATTTACTAACCATATTTATACACCATGTTATGTTCTTTAATAACGTTTGCTAACCTAAACTTGTATTCGTTGATGGTTCCTCAAAGAGAGGAACCGGAGCGGCTTATATAACTTTGAGAGAAACGTGGCATTCGAAAAACTCTCTTGTAGAACAATGGTAAGGATTGTTCTAGAATATTGACACGGCGTTTGCAATGGCCATTATTATGATCGGACAGAGTAGGCTTCATAATACCTCTATAGGCAGGGCCCTGCCTATGGTGGATCTAACACACCATATTTACTCACCATATGTAATACCCCATATTTATACACCATATTTATTAAATTTACTATACCCTGTTTACTGACTATTTTAAGCACTTATGTACAGTCTGTATAAAAATGAACATCATTGGCTTTCCATGGAACAATGAGTGAGACATGGTAATGATGGTAGTCTATCAAGGTTCAATCATATGTATTGTTCCACACTGATATCCTGATGAAGTATTTACTGGTCTGTGGCTTCAGTAACTGGTCAATTTCTCAGTCTTCGTAATCAACTCTGCCATTTTGTGTAATACATATAAATTTTATTATATACGTAATCCTTATTACTAAATTTATATGGTTGTTAAATTCTTTGGTACATTTATGCCTAATCGAAACTATATTTGTTAATGATTCCTCGGGAAGAGGAATCGGCCGTACTTAAATATCCTGCAGGAGAGCAATCCGTAGTAACGGCGAACCGACTCAGAGATTAACTGGGCACGTGAGCTCAATCCTTGTATGGGTAGTATTCTGCCCATCTTGGATCTAACATATGCTATTCTATACTCTACTGTTAGATCCGCCATAGGTAATGCTCTACGTATTTAGATATTATGAAGCCTCTCTGCCTGATACTTTGTATAAAGCCTTCTACGCAGCCAGCTACCAGCCATATTTCTTTTGAAATAATCCAGAGAGTTCCTACCAGCGCGCATCTTCTCTTGAATAGTTATATAAATAGCTCAGATTCCTCCCTTTGAGGAAACATCGGCGAATGAACATAGTAAACAGAGTGCCTGACGTAACCGGAATCTAACATCTATTATGCTATACTATGCTATACCATGCTAGACCAGACTATACTAGACTATAGTATACTGAATCATCATAGATCTAATAAATCTAATAAATCATACTCAATCATACGGTACCATATTATACTAAACTTGAATGATACTCTATTTTTATCATATAATGGTGTGTGAGATAAATGATGGTTGGGCGTAAAAGTGCGCATTTTAGAACAATAGGAAGAATTTTGTGTTATACTGAGAACATAGTCAGAGAACATGGTAATGGAATATGTATATGGTGTTATAATTCATGGTAAAATATTCAAGTCTATTTTTTTGATCTCCATAATAAAATTACAATTATTTGATATTATACCAATATACACTACGGCTTGGCTCTAGTACCCTACAGCTATACACTAGCTCCCGGTTAGGAGCCCGCGCCCTCACATCACAACCAAGTAGGTATATGATCAGGGTATAGACTGTCTTTCGTATAACCAATATCCTACTTACTATTACTGTGAACATTGATACTACTTACTATGACTAATATAGCATGGTAAGTGTAAGTGTTGATACTACTACAATTACTACTACTACTACTACTACTCACTATTACTAGTACCGGTGCTAGTATCATTTTTAGTACCTACTACCACTTACCATTATTAATAGTGTTAGAGTGTTAATGTGAATGTTGATACTACCACTACTTATTCTACTGATACTACTACTACCGGTGCTATTACTAGTATTAGTATGAGTGTTGGTATGGGTATTAAGTCTTCTTCTGTATTGGTGTTGACCCTGTTTGTGGTTTTGAAATATATGAAATTAATCTAATTATTATAATTTAGGTAATTCATCATATTATAGAAATATGAAATCTTCTGCATCATATACTCAAACAGTATATTTTGGTTTTTTTTTTGGTTTAGTAAATCTTATAAATTATTGATTTCTAATTCATTTAATTTCTTTTCAAGGAAATTTAATTTATTTATATTCTCTATTAGTGTTGGTATGGGTATTAGTGTGAGTATCAGTACCAGTGCTACTACTTACTACTACTTATTCTACCATACTAGACTACACCACCATTTGCACCATACTACACTGAACTCCTCACTGTACTGAACTATAACACTGTACTGTACTACTCACTGTACTACTCACTGTGCTCTTCACTGTACTACTCACTGTACTGTACTATACCACTACACTACTACACTACTACACTGCTAGAAAAAATACTAATATATAAAAAATACCATACTATACTCTATATAAGACATATATAGCCATAAGATATCTAAGTTCAGATATTATAATTAAAAATTATTAATCTATACGTATCAAGTTTGTTAGCCTCAGCATAAATAGGACAACTTGGATAGGCTACTAAAGACGAAGACACCTCATTTCCTACCCTTTAGTTATTTGCTATCCGCATGTCTAATGTATTAGATTTAGAATATGTTAGATCCAAGATGGGTGGAATACTACTCATATAGGGATTGAGCTCACGTGCCCAGTTAATCGGGAACCGATGCTACTACGCCCCCTTTGGTTCACCGTTACTACACCCCTTCGACTGCTCTCCTGCAGAAGTATATAAAGACGGCCGATTCCTCTTATTTGAGGAATCATTAACGAATATAGTTAGGTAATTTACGTGCTTAAAAGAATCTAACAGAATACGTAATAATGGGTGGTATAAATGTTGACAATTATTTATAGCTACTTACAACAAAGAGTAGCGCAGATAAAACAATTAGATTATTTCTATTCGTATCTGTATGTCAAGTATACTTAGAGATCCTGATCCCTTATAGGAAAATCTCGTCGCCTCTTATGTTCCATTTCTCTCCGTCTCAATCTCTTACCAACATTGTCAATAACAAGGCAATGACCAGAGTTAGGCCAGAGTTAGACCACGGTTAGGCGAGAGTTAGACCAGAATTAGACCAGAGAGACGACACCTAGACCTCCTGCTTCTTTTAGGCCAGTCACTGTTTCGTCTTTCCTGCTTATATTCACTCAATCTAATGCCATATTATTTATCATGACATGGTTAATAAATGTATTCCGGGTATAATTATAGGGCGGGCATACTACATGAACATGTAGACCTCTATAATGTACTGGTCCCTCAAGTTCAACAAATAATCACTAACGTTGACGTCTGAAGGAGACAAGAAATCACTGAGTGGGGAGGCATGAACCATAGACTTACAATAGATCTTAGCGCTACTACATTGGAAGATACCTGAGGTTGACCAGGCTCAAAACCATTATTATTGGAAAACATAGGGGTGTATGGGTGTTTAGGTGTTTAGGTGTTTGGGTGTTGGCTCTTTGTCTCTTTTGCTGTTTGCCATACCGTTATATATGAATGCATGGCCTATTATAGTCTACTTTATTGATCTAAGATCTGGTTGAAGTCTTACTATATACAAGAATCTCCCTATGGAAATGAGAGATTGTCTGTTGAGTGTGACTCTGACTATGGCTAGTGGGTCTAGACCATGTAAACTCACAATCTCATTCAGCCAATCAACTGTCAGTAGTAAGTAGTAAGTAGTAAGTAGTAAGTAGTAAGTAGTAAGTAGTAAGTAGTAAGTAGTAAGTAGTAAGTAGTAAGTAGTAAGTAGTGAGTAGTAAATAATCATCATTGTTTTGAGGCTGGTGTCTACCTCTCGCCTTACAACAGGCAAAGCCAGAAAGGCATGCGTCCTATTTCTAATTCGGGGACCAATCGAAATTCATTTCAGGTTAATGAAGATTGTCTGTCCCCGAAGTCATGCAGCATTCACTACCATGGGAAGCATGCACGTGAGAAGTTCATTCTGAGTAGCTTTGAGAAGAAATGTGACATTTATATCAACGGGCAACTTCAGCCAAAGAATGTGGTGTCAAAATCAAGTACATTCAGATAGTCGGTCGGGGTTTGATTAGGTGCCATTACCTTTCTTGTTTATCTATTTAGCATTGCCGAAATCAATAACTGCAATACTAATGACTGATTGCTATGAATGAGGCTAAACGTTCTAAGAAATCAGATCATACTTGCACAGGATGTGCGCCTGGATCAGAGCATGGTCACGGATTGCTTACTATTGTTCCGAATGCGTGACACGAGAAAGTTGTACAGGTCTTTCTACGAAAGAGTCGTTTGCCCTCAACGAAAGTACCAGAACCTTCCAACCTATGTTTTAGTATACATTGATATACAGGGATATGTAAGTTGTGCCTTACAAGACCAAACTTCTACATGAGGAGTAGTCAGTAGTAAGTAGTAAGTAGTAAGTAGTAAGTAGAAAGCATTCAGTAGTAAGTAGTAAGTAGTAAGTAGAAAGCATTCAGTAGTAAGTAGTAAGTAGTAAGTAGTAAGTAGTAAGTAGTAAGTAGTAAGTAGTAAGTAGTAATTCAAACTAGTTTAATCTGGACTACGGTCGATTTTTCCAGATTTTTCAATTCCAAACTAAGTACCATATTTTAGGGTGTAGGAGGGTCTTCTCAATGAGTCAATGGGGTGTCTGCAGGAGCGAGTGCGGGACAAGAAAAACTTCTCACTCCACTCCACTGCATGGTCTTTAAAAGACTCTTTCTTGCAGTCCCCCGAACCCCACGCCGATATCTTAGCATGTCTGAAAAAGAAGTGGTAGCCGCTCCTGCACCTGCCGAAGGAGGCGAGAAGGTCAAGAGTGCCAAGGAGCTCGAAAAAGAGAAGAAAAAAGCCGAGAAAATGGCCAAGTTCTTAGCCAAGAAGAAGAAGCAGGAGGAAGACTCCAGCAAAAAGGCCACGGAGAAAAAACCAAAGAAGGAGAAGAAACCCGTGGAGCCCGTGCCCGAATGGACCGATCCCACCACGCCAGGCCAGAAAAAGGTCTTGGCTTCTTTGGACGACCCTGCATTCAAGGCATACAACCCCAAGAACGTCGAGAGTTCGTGGTACGCCTGGTGGGAGCAACAGAAGTTCTTTGAGCCCAAATTGGACGATGGAAAACTCAATTCCGCCGGTGTTTTCACCATCACCGCCCCTCCTCCCAACGTCACGGGTGCCTTGCATATTGGACACGCATTGACCTTCGCTATCCAGGACTCTTTGATCCGCTACAACCGTATGAAGGGAAAGACCACTTTGTACTTGCCCGGTTTTGACCATGCAGGTATTTCCACCCAGTCTGTGGTGGAGAAACAAGTTTGGAAGACCGAACAAAAGACTAGACACGACTATGGAAGAGAAAAATTCGTGGACAAAGTCTGGGAATGGAAAGAGGAGTACCATGCCCGTATTAAGAACCAAGTTAAGCGGTTGGGTGCTTCTTTTGATTGGTCCAGAGAGGCTTTCACCTTGAACCCTGACTTATCTGCAGCAGTCACTGAGGCCTTTGTGAGATTACACGAGGATGGTACTATCTACCGTGCTTCTCGTTTGATCAACTGGTCCACCAAGTTGAACACTGCCATCTCCAACTTAGAGGTCGACAATAAGGACATTCCTGGAAAGACGCTCTTGTCTGTTCCTGGCTACGACGAGAAAATCGAGTTTGGTGTGTTGACGTCTTACTCGTACCAAGTGGAAGGGTCGGATGAAAAGATCACCGTGGCTACCACCAGACCTGAAACCTTATTTGGTGACACTGGTGTGGCTGTGCACCCTGAGGACCCTCGCTACAAGCACTTGCATGGTAAGTTTGTCAAGCACCCCTTTTTGGACCGTAAAATTCCTATTGTGACGGATTCTGAAGCCGTGGACATGGAGTTCGGTACCGGTGCAGTGAAAATCACCCCTGCTCACGACCAGAATGATTACAACACCGGTAAAAGACACAACTTGGAGTTCATCAACATCTTGACCGATGACGGTCTTTTGAACGAGAACTGTGGCCCCGAATGGGAGGGCATCAAGCGTTTCGATGCCAGATCCAAGGTTATTTCCAAATTGAAGGAATTGGGTTTGTTCGTGGACCAAAAGGACAACGAGATGACCATTCCATTGTGTTCTAGATCTGGTGACGTCATCGAGCCTTTGTTGAAGCCTCAATGGTGGGTTCGCCAGGAGGAAATGGCCAAGGAAGCTATCAAGGTGGTCAAAAACGGGGAGATTTCCATTGCTCCAAAGACCTCGGAGAAGGAGTACTTCCACTGGATGGAAAATATCCAGGACTGGTGTATTTCCAGACAATTGTGGTGGGGCCACCGTGTTCCTGTGTACTTTGTTGCCGTTGAAGGCCAGGAAAACGACCGTTTGGACAATAACTACTGGGTTGCCGGAAGAACCTACGAAGAGGCCTTGGAAAAGGCCACGGCCAGATTCTCCAGTGTTAAGTTCACCTTGGAGCAGGATGAGGATGTGTTGGACACATGGTTCTCCTCCGGATTATGGGCTATTTCCACTTTGGGATGGCCCAACACCACCAACGACTTGAAGCTCTTTGCTCCTGTGTCCATGTTGGAGACCGGCTGGGATATCTTGTTTTTCTGGGTGTCCAGAATGATCCTCATGACTGTGAAATTGACCGGAAAAGTGCCTTTCAAGGAAGTGTTCTGCCACTCGTTGGTCAGAGACGCACAGGGACGGAAAATGTCCAAGTCTTTGGGTAACGTGATTGACCCATTGGACGTGATCTCCGGTGTTTCCTTGCAAGCCTTGCACGACAAGTTGAAGGTGGGTAACTTGGACCCCAAGGAGATGGAGAAGGCCGCTGCCGGCCAGAAACAGTCTTACCCAGATGGTATTTCCGAGTGTGGAACCGATGCGCTCAGATTCGCCTTGTGTGCATACACCACCGGAGGAAGAGACATCAACCTCGATATCTTGAGAGTGGAGGGCTACAGAAAGTTCTGCAACAAGATCTACCAGGCCACCAAGTTTGTGTTGGGCCGTTTGGGTGCCAATTACGTTCCCCCAGAGACCTCAGCCAAGTCTGGCCACGAGAGTTTGGTGGAGAAATGGATCTTGCACAAGTTACAGGAAGCCTCCAAGAACGTGGGCGACCACTTGGACAAGAGAGAGTTCTCCGAGGCCACATCTGCCGTCTACAACTTCTGGTACGACTTGTGTGATGTGTACATTGAAAACTCCAAGGCCTTGATCCAGGAGGGAACCCCAGAGCAGAAGAAGTCCGCTCAGGACACGCTTTACACGTGTATCGATGCAGCATTGAGAATGATCCACCCATTCATGCCGTTTGTTTCGGAGGAAATGTGGCAGAGATTGCCCAGAAGAGCTGGAGAAAACATTCCTTCCATTACTGTTGCACCATTCCCAGAGTTTGCCCAAGACTTTGAGGACCACAAGTCGTTGGAGGCATACGAATTGGTGTTGAACATCACCAAGGGAGCCCGTTCGTTGTTGTCGCAATACAACATCTTGAAGCAGGGCCAGGTTTACGTGGAGACCAGCGATAACGAGGTCAGAGAGATCTGCCGCAACCAGAAGGAGTCGATTGTGTCGCTCATCAAAGGTGTGGACAACATCGAGGTTTTGGAGGAGAACCAAGCCGTTCCAAGCGGATGTGCATTGAACGGAGTCAGTGCCAGCACCAACGTGCACGTGATGGTTAAGGGCAAGATCGACATCGACTCGGAGATCAGCAAGGTCAACAAGAAGTTGGGCAACGTGCAGGACTTGGCCAAGAAGTTGAGCGAGTCCATGAGCAAGTTCACCGACAAGACCAAGGCCGAGGCCAAGGAGGCCGCTTACAAGCGTGCTGAGAACTTCAAGGCCGAGATCGAGGGTTACGAGACCACCATCGCCATCTTGGAGAAGTTGAAGCTTTAAATAGAAGCGAAGTACATATGAAGAGAATTAGAGAGGAGGGTAGAGACCAAAGCCACCATAGCCAGCACACCTATAGGTGTCCAGAAACGTAGACATTTATATCTACATGCCGGATAAGTCTATATATTCTCTTCTCTGGATTATTATTGGCGAATGAACATGTATACCGAGTATTAAAGATGTCCAAAACATCTCATACTAATGAAATCTCGTACTAATGACATCTCGTGCTGATAATGAGAGTCACACTCCTCTAGAGATAAACAATTCTCGTGAAGTGTATAAATATCTTGATGAGACTATATGATCCATATTTTAGAGTAAGGAGGACTTCTGGATCTTGAACCATGGTCATTCTATGGGCCGCCAGATTCCCATTCATTCTAGCTGATGTGGAATTACAAAATCTACAGATTACTGAAAACTGGGACCAAAACTACCCACTGGGTTTCCTACTGCAAATACTGACTGCAAATGCGAATACAGCTAATACATTAATTCTTATATTATGTATTTCCCTACTTAGCTTGTTCATCGTCAGTTCTTCAATGAGGAAGAGGAATACCAACATGTCTCCAATCACCAGATCCACCAAAGCTAGTGCTAGAGCTAGCACTACTACTGCTCCTACTAAGGTAACTGCTCCTACTAAGGTTACTGCTCCTACTGCTCCTACTGATAGTACTACTACTGATACTACTGCTACTACTGCAACTAATGCTCCTACTAAGTTTACTGCTACTACTAGTACTGCTACTACTGCTCCTACTACTAAAGCCTACATATAAGCTATTGTAGATATACTAGTAATTTATGGTGTTAAACACGTTCCACAAACCCCTAATTTGACTACTATATTTACATACTCCATAATTGCATATTCTATGGCTTTACCTTGAATATTTTGAAATTAGTGGTATCCTGGGATTGGCCATGCTCAGGTACCTGTGGTAGCCGCTTTCGCACCCTAATTGGTATACTCGGATGTGCTGAGTATCTTTAAAATTTCAATATTAAGTTGTATATAATATAATCTCGTATTATCTGTTTTAGACATATTTTTAAAAGAATTTAACATTTGAAAATACAAAGTTTCGGTAGTTGAATAGTGAGAATACTCTAGGTCTACTGAAAACATCCACTAAGTGTACTATGTCCATTACTTTGAAGGATTGAGTGGTCAGAGTAACTAGACTTAATACCTGACTGACTGATGTGACACTCTGGAATTTCAAGTTTCGAAAATCAAATCCACCACAGTCATCATATGTTCCGCTAACACCTATGCTAGATCCACTGGAACTTGGACATCACTGTTAGATTCTTGTTAGCACGTAAATTACCTAAACTTGTATTTGTTCTTCAATGTCAGATCCACCATAGGTAGTGATCTACGTATGGAGGTATTACGAAGTCTCTCTGCCCGATACTAACAAGGGCCATTGCAAACTTCGTATCACGGCGTTCGGCCATCGATAATAATGGCCTGTTTTTCGAAGATGCCAGAACAATCATCACCATTGTTCTGGTGAAGAGTTTTTCGATGCCACGTTTCTCTTCAGTTGTTATATAAACCGCACTGGTTCCTCTCTCTGAGGAACCATCAACGAAAATAGATAACTTAGTACTAAACGTAACACAAGAATCTAACACTTAAAGTGAGAAATCTGAATGGCTTTTCTAGTGTTTTGAAGAGAAATGGCATCGAAAATCTCTTCACCAGAACAATAGTGTTTGTTCTAGCTCATCGCAGATACAATGGTGGCCGAGGAGACGGCTTTTGCAATGGCTATTGTTAGGATCAGACAGCGTAGGCTTCATAATACCTCTATGGGTAGTGTCCTGCCTATAGTGGATCTAACAATCACCTGATACTAGTTTCTTTTGTTTCTTCAGTGAAAAGGTGAATACGAGTAAGTTTGCACTTTCCAAATTATAGACACTGTGGAAATATGGAAGTAAGATATCTCCAATACGAAAATGTAATATTATTAGACATTGTAGTGGAGATGCAAAAGATGAGCCGCGAGAAAACTCACACCACTTCTCGCGGAGTAGTCAAGACAAGCGTATGCCCTTACGAGCGAATGTAGTTGGTTGCAGTCCATGAATGAGTTGAAGAGTCCTACAAAAGCAATAAATAAGCAATAAAATGGAAGAAGTTAATGTATTGGTGCTGGGGTTGGTCGTGGAGTGGTGTCTCTGCAGGGAATGCGATGTGACTTAGAAGAGCAACGCTACAAGAAGCCCTTATTTTCCACCTATAGCTGGACATTCACCTTCCTTTAGTGTTGCTTTTTCCCCCATTTCTGCTGCCTGTGCTTTTTAGGCTATTGCCATTGCCATTGCCCTCTGAATCTTAGCACTGCACACAGACGTCTTGATGGAAATATGGAAGTAAAAGTATTGAAGTATGAACTGTCTGAATCATGGAAGTACGAAGTATGAGGTATGATGTATGAAGCATGATGTATGATGTATGATATATGAAATATGGACGTCTGGGATGTATAAAAGAATGCATTGAAGTATAGACGTCTCCAATATGGACTATAAACATTTGTAGTTGAAAAGTATGGATATTGTTAGATCCACCATAGGTAGTGCTCTACCTATTGAGGTATTTTTAGCCTACGCTGTCTAATCTTTACAATGGCCATTCCATTGCGCCACTTCTCCACCATCATTGTACGAGGTACCAGGAGGGAATGTGGAGAGTTTTCCCCCTTTGCACCTAGCAAAAACCGGTTGACTAGGCGACGCCGTTGTCAAATACTTGAATAGCTCAGATTCCTATTTCTGAGGAATCATCGGCGAATGAACATAATAAACAGAGTACCTGACGTAACAACAAGAATCTAACAGGTATTGACTGTATGGGTAACTGTCTGGAAATATTGTCAATGATGGAGATACATGGAAGTATAGGTATATGGGAGTCTGGAGATATGGATCTTAATTTAGAGACAGAAATATTTAGTATGGAAGTATGGAAAAATATTACGATTATAGGCGTCCTGAACAATGAAGTACTAGAAGTCTAGGAGTAATAGAAGTACCAGAAGACTGAACAGGGTCAGAAAGGTATACTGAAAAATGATTACTGGTACGGATTAAGATTTAGACAAGTCTTACTGGAGATACTGTACAATAAAGTACTGTACAATAAAGTACTGTACAATGAAGAACTGAACAAGACCAAAGGCATGAACAATTCTGAGAAGTATTACAATTCTTGAATTACTGAACTACTGAAATACTGCCCTTGACAAACTCCACCACGGCCTTTTCGCCAGAACTGGACTTCACCGTGAGACTGCCATTGGGCTCCGTGTACTTTTCACCAGCAATGATGTTTTTAAGCACACACGTTTATTACATATGAATACGGACTTGGAATCGATGTCTACTAAAGTACGGGCCGGAAGTATATGAACCATGTAGGAACTTCTTATACTGTATTGATCTCTCAAATTGAAAATACAGTATCATGAAATATGGCCATCTGAAGATCCCGACAAAAAAAATCAGGGAAGTATGGATTTATGATTATGTGGAAATGTGGAGGTGTGAACACCCGAAGTAGGAATATCAGGAATCGTCATGACTTATGTGGAAGTATGGGAGGATGAACGTCTAAAAAATTGATATGAAATATTGATATCTGGATACTAAAAGTCCCGGAATATCTGACTAATCCATACCAATTATATTATTTCCGATGCAGCATGCGATTCAGCCGGTTGAGAAAGTCCGAGGCCGATTTTGCTCCAAATTTAAACACGCAAACCTACCAAAAACGCTGAACACCGAAATGCTGAACTGGTCCGAAGCCCATTGAACACCCGTACCTCCAAGGATCTCCCAATATCCATTATTTATTTTCGGTAGGTACTGCCAATGACATTTCCCACGCTGTTATAAGCCTTCCTGACATCTCACGAGTACATGGTATCATCAACTGAAGAACGGATACCAATTTACGACGCTGAAATTATTAAAGCTAGGCTAATCCAACGCTAAATCTACTGGGTGGCTTGTATAAATAGCCAATTCCTCTTGACGAACCACCACCAATCATTGCAAGTACTGACTCTAACACTGAGGCACACTCCACACTGCATTGAAAGTGTGTAGTGCACTTCACTGCATTGAAACCTCGGGGTAGCTTATCAGGTAGCTTATTACCTCCCAAATAACTGGTAGCCCGTAGTTAACTGTTAAGCTTCTAGTTGGTCTCTTGGTAACCTAATATGGTAGCCTCTTGAAAGTCTAATTGTTTTAGATCTCCAGGAGATTGAGGTCATGGCACAGGATTCATATCAAGAGTACATCAATGCTCAACAATAGCAGCAGCGCGTAATATAGACAAGATTCATGATTCATTACGAGTGGATAAAATGTCAACGTTGCCCCTATTAGAGCTTCGCGTACCTATTCTATTATATACTCTACTCTAATCTTTTCTATAGTTTCTGTTATACTCTATACTCTTCATTACACCATGACAATCTATACTCTATTCTATTCTATTCTCTTCCATATTCTACTCTATTCCATACTTCAAACCTTAACAATCTATACACTATTCCATACTCTTATCTATTTTGCATTTCATACACTATGCCCTATTCTAAACTCTACTCCATCTATGTTCTCTCTACGTTCTATCTACGTTCTATAGTTCTACTCTCTGTTCTACTCTATGTTCTACTCTCTTTTCTATTCGTGTTATTTACTTTATACTCTATTCTATACTCATTCTATGCTCTATTCGACACTATTCCTTCTTTGTACTCTACTCTACTCCATACTCTCTCCTGTAACAATTTATACTTGACCTGCTATATTTCCTTAGGCATAACTAGAACTAGTTCCAATTGGCAATGGTAAGGAGTTAGCACCGGAAAGGAAGTAAGACTTGAGATATTGTTCCAGAACCAGTGTCACGTGCGCGTGACGTCAGGCTGACGTGTCGAAGCAACCGTGCAGATGTAAATCCCAGGCGTGCATATAGACCCGTTGATTCGCGCCGCGGGTCCCGCTCCCAGGTATAAATACCACGGCTCTCCTCTCTCGTTCACGCTCCACAAAATGGATTTCAACGGTTTATTGAAGAAAGGACAAGAGGCTCTTGGCGGCAAAGACGGAAAGGTCGACTACAAGGAACTTGGTGCTGATGCCCAGGATGCCTACAAGACCTACAACTCCACCGAGGGTTCCTTCCAGGACAAGGCCACTGCTGCCTACAAGGGATACCAGAAGGACCACGAGAAGGACGGAAAGGATGAGAAGAAGGATGAGGAGAAGAAGTAGTGTATAGAAATACACTCAATTGAGTATTGAAAGTATTGACTAAGTAGTGGCTCCAGGATTGGCTCCTAATAATTGAGTGTGAGTGTAGCTTATTGGTAATAGTAGTGGGAGAGCGACTGGAATTGACGACGGGTTGACGGCGAGCGAAGGCGCACGCTGCACATTGCATGCAGGCCCGACCGTTGGATCCGATAAGCTTGTGGACTGGGTGGTGTATCTGCAGGACGGATGCCTTTGACTCGGGAAAAAAACGCATGGAGGGATAAGGATGACTTGGAGTATTTAAATTGTCGAAATTTAATTGAGAATTTTTGCTTTGGGTGTCGTTTGGTAGGGGGATTTATTCTGTGTTGATATTGCGTGGTGTACGGGTGTCCCGCGGGACCGAGACCATTCTGCAGGTGACCGCAACGAAAGAACATGCGGGGATATATGCAGGCCACAAGTAGAGAAACAGAGTTTCAGTTCGAATGACAACACTATTGTTATCGTATATGTGGCGGAATTTGGTATGAAGTGCTTTGTATGAGAAAACTGTTTAGTATTTAAATTTTTACTGTTTTTAGGTCACACGACATAAGGTTTCCTATATGCAGGAAAATAATGGATTAGAGGATACGTGGACTAGACCTCGGGCCCCTCAATCCCGAGCTGCCACGAAATAAAGAGTTTACGACCATTAGTGTATTCACGTAACTGCGCCCTTAATTCTTATCATGTATAGAGTATTAGTGTTATTACATTAGTCGTGTCCATACCAATACCACTTCATAGTACACTACTAAGAATAAATGGGATTATAAATACGAGTTAGTAAATCAGGAGCTCTTCAATTCTACAACTTTAGAAAGCACAATGTCATCAATGTCATCAATGTCCTGTGTAATGACTGGGTCCATACCTGGGGCCTACTACTGATATACACGTACCGTATACGCAGTGTTGTTATTTGTAGATTAGACAACACATGTTCCGCAACGATAGTTGGGGCACCAGGTGGACCATAGACTAACCATGGTGTAATGTCCAGTGGACAGTTACTGAAGGACGCTGTCCTCATTGTCTCGTCAAGATATGTAAACACTTTAGGAGTGTTTACTTCAAGAGAAGAAGAAGATGTAGAGTTTTCAGTGTCCATTGTAATATTGGTGGGTCTCGCTCTTGGAGCATCTTGGTATGCCCCAGACAGATGATATTTGATTCAATTACTTAAAGATGGACATAGTCCAGACTCCCTTTTATATGTGGGAGTCTTGATCCAGACATTCCCTGTCCAGACATTCCTGGTACAGACATTCCTGGTCCAGACTCCCTTTTATATGTGGGAGCTTTACCTTCACGGCACCAGGCGGTTGTAGTAACCTCAGGTGCATATGAAGAACAGGTGCTTGTTACCGCGCTATCCCTGCAAGCCATGGGGATACAGAGCGCACTCACCTTGTTACCGGTTTTTCAACATTACTTACGTGCACTATTTTCCATGATTTACTTCATAAAGACAATTGACCTACCCCTATACATTTTCAATGACTAAAAAGAGTACATCAACTTTACTGTAGGTCATTCTAGATGTAGTAAGGTAGGAGCTAGTTTTTTTAGGAGCTAGTAGGGTAGGAGCTAGTAGTGTACTTTGACTAGAAGTTCATCGAGTCATGTTGAATTTTACCAGCATGTCTTTATAGCTAGGTATCCTAATAAAATTAGCAGAGATAGAAAATAGTCTTTCAAAAATCAACTAAATTAGGGGCTTGAGAAATAGACAACTAGTGCTATACAGTCTTATTTGGAGGAGCAGTACTGCACATATAGAATCCTTTACCGTTTACGTCATTCAGCCTCGTTATTGATGGATTCAAATTCTTCTACTCTATGATATTACCATGAATGATACTGTCATTATACTTACCGTGAGACTACAATATTCACTATTTCCTATTAACTATTATGGTGCCGTTCAATGACCATGATAACTTTTACAAAGATAGTTCCGGGCCCAATACACCGTACTCTAACTATAAACTATTTTTAGAAGCCTATGTGCAACGAGTTACCCATAGAGCGTTCCTCGAATCTTTGATGATAGAGCCAAAGGCAATGGCCACGTCACAGAAAGAAAATGATTGGCTCTGGCCTCTCTGTGGGGAAGTACCCATCGACAAATGAACAAACAAAAGTATTTAGGTGCTTACGTAATTAAGGTATCTAACACTATCTTAAACACAATAATGTAAATATACCTTAATTATACACTATAATAACTTCACAGTATTCCATTGCTAGAATTCAATTCATAATATACAATAACTATAATCATCAACATAGTCTTGTTAAAATCTATGTAATGAGTTTTGTACTGAGTTCGGCTTGTCCTTTTGTAGATGTCTGAACGAAAAATCTTAGGTTAGTTGATAAAGTTTTGGAAGAGGGTTGAATGTTTGTTACATGCACGTCAACAATAGAAAACATTCCGGTTGCGCTTGTTGGAACATGCGGCATGTGACTGATGAACTTGAGGCATCAGCACACCTACGGGTACTGCATGTTCATGTGACTGCATACAGATGAAACAATGATGGGTATTGTGGAAGAGAGGCGAAGCTGGTGCTAAGCCTCTCTGGGCTCTCGTCTAGCTCTCGTCTAGCGCTCGTCTAACTCTGGTCATTGTTTGATGAAGGAGGGAGACGCATCAGGAGTCCCCGGGACTAACTATATGAACAGAAGTCACGGACTTACTACTTTACATAGCAATAGAGTTACAAGACAGATGACACATATGATTACCAAAGTCCCTCATTTGATAGAGTTATTGAAGTCCAATCATGTGTTAGTTCCTCTGTACCAGAAGGTACGCGCTAACGCGCAACAGCGCTGTCGGTGTCAAGAAACGAGATCTCTTGGCACGGCGTCTTATGGTCTTTGAATTGACAGCCAAGCTATTTGCACAGATCACAACGAAAGCAAAATATCTGTGTGTAGATCACTAGCAAATAACAGATAGTATGAAATAACATAGTCATAGAAAATATAAGTGGGACGTATAGCAGTACAATATATTTTAAGCTGGTAGTGTGATAATGTAGTGGTATAGTGCAGTATAGTGTGCTACATTAATCATCAGATAATACAAGGGACAATGCCAAGTAAACACTACTTCTACACCAATACACCAAAGTAATACATCTTAGTGCCTGATCCTATTTTACGCTGACAAGTCCTACATCCCAGTTATAGAATATGTAGATGATTGCACTCACAAGATTGCGGAGAGTTTAGAGGATGTGAAATTTTAAAGATCGCAATATACTCCTTTCTTTGGGTTTCAAACAAAGTTTAGAGAACCTTAATGGTATTAAGTTGCGGAATATTTACCATCTAGATTTGAAATCAAAAAAAAAAAAAGAAAAAAAAAGGAATTCGGTATATTAGGTTATCAAGATCAGCTCATATTACTAGATTCCTACATGCCACTAGTATTGATAGAGCCAATCATACTACTAGTAAGATACATCATTCTCTATGCAAATTTAGGACTTTTGGAGGTAGAATTGATTCAATTTCTTGGTTCTTTGATGGATCAGACGACAACATATGAACCCCAAAAGTCCAGAACTTTGGAAAAATTTGTGTTTTTCGTCTTTCTACTTTCATGGATTATGCGTATTTCGTGCGGCACTTGCATCGTACATTAAGTACGAGCCATAATGCAATGTATAGTGCCATAGCCATATTACAAAAAATCATACCATTAATACCCTACAGAGCTCTTAATTGTGTATATACAAGAATATTGTTTAGTAATTTGTTTCAGGTCCAGCCTGGTGTCTAGTGTATCCCATTCTCTACAGAGTTCGGTTCTGGTAATCCGGGATAATATGTAGAATTATGGGGAGTACATATTTGTTTTTGAAAATTTTTATTATTTTTCAGTTTCTTATAATATTTATTTTCTATATTGTTTGAGTAGTTGGGTCACGTTGATGACAACAAAGGCATTTGGTGGGTGGATGTTAGACGCATGCGCGAACTTTCTCGGCACATTCTGATCATCATGGCTCGTAAATCTATGATATTAATCTGACTTAAAAATTCAACTTTTTTTTTCAAATTATCTAGTATTTTCAAATTTACCAATTGTGTAATATAATACGTATGGATTGCCTAGCTCGACTCAAAACTGCGACTAATGCCTATAAACTAACATAAGGTTAACTTAACTCATAAGTAAGAAACACCTAATTAAGATTTCCGATTCAAATCTGACCTGATTGATAACTGATTATGCCTCCAATCATTCCATATGTACCCATTGTTCACTTTGCCCGCATACAGCGTGACTGTGTTCACACGCAACCTGAACTAAGATGTACTGCTCTATTCCAGCTAATTACCTGGTTTCTGACTGCTCATGCTTCTTACGGTCATACATAGAGTCAATCATACTCATATACTCGCAGCTATACAGTCTTGGGTTTTCTCATACCTATACTCAAGGTCAGTCATATGGACATACAGTGTTCTTGGCAGGTAATCTGCGGGGATTGTTTAGGTTCCTGGCAACTTTAGCCACGGAATGCTATACGACGAGGGTAAATATTTGCTCTTGCAGTGGCTAAAGCATAACAATACTAACAAGGCTAGATTTTTGCTTGTGTGCATAGCACATCGTTGGATACAGGAAAACTGCTTGGTGCCTATTTATTACTGAACATCCTCTTCTCTATACAGGCCATGGATCTTAAAACAATAGGCACGAGTAAGAACTCATAAACTTTGTGCGTGATATCCGAGCAGCATGACCCAAAACTGTGGAGTATATAATGAGAGGGTTCCTGGCACTCCAGTACTCTCACCACCAACCAATTCAAACTCAGATTTTTCATAACTTATAAACTCTCTGAACTTCCAAAATCCAAACAAACTTCTTTTCCTTTTTTTTACTATGAAAATTTTGTCTAGCCTTGCCCTCTATGCTTTTGGAGCCAACGCAGCTGCTCTCTCTCCAAGAGACAGACCCACTACTTATCCCGACATGCCATATTCCTATGACGGCCACAAGTGTGTCGACTACGTTTCACAAAAGCTCTCTGAGATTCCTCATGAGTGTGTGTACGATATTGTGTGTAACACTCTCATGGCTGACACGTTTAAACCGTGTTTCGAGCCCGGAAAAGAGCCTAAAGGGCAAATTGATATTGGCGACTTGATGATCTTATCATTCAGTTGTCAGCAACAAGCCCTTTGTGGGTTTCCCGATTCTGTGTCTTTACCATTTTCAAATTCAGAAGAACTCGAGGACGAACGCAAGGAAGAGCTTGAGGATGAGCCCGAAATTGACCCTTTGACAGATTGGGACGAGACTTCAAATGAAATTCCAGATTTATCTGTGGAGTACATTCGGGGTGGGTTGGATGGAGCTCCTGTGGATTTTGAAGAGGCCCCAATTGCCTACAAGAAGGAATATGAACTCAACTTTCATGGAGATTTGGGAAAGTTTCCAGTTAAGGAACCCGTTCCCACGCTTTACATCGACGCAAAAGACCTTTAAAGTGTCAGTTTATCTTACTAGGTGTGGATTGAATACAATTATAGCTTATATTCGAGTGTAGTAGTTTAGTGTGTTAAAACGACAAGTGGCCTTACTGTGCTTTTATGCTGTGCTGGCAGTTGGTTTCCATTATGTACGGTTTCATCTTGTTTTGAGAGAAACCTAGATCTAGGAAGGGAAAGGCCATTTTTTCATTCAATCAATTAGCTACACGTTGCGACGATAGTACCTAGAAGCAGGTGTAAATCCCTCTTGATGTATATATCAAAACAAAGTTGGAAGACTGAAATGAACGGCCTGTATGAAAATCGCCAGGATGAAAAATACACACCTGCATATATAACTTCAAGATTATTGGGAATTGAAGTTACAAATTAGCACGGGAGTCTCATTAGAATCATGTACTTTTTAACCTCAAGTGTTGCGCGTTGACCTTAATGTGGGTATATTGCGAACACGAACCGTACACACCAATTTAAAAAGTATAATGCCTTCTTAATTTGTTATTTTTGAAATATGAGACTGTGTCACTGCTAAAATATTTTACGGTCCAAGTGTACATGCTGAGGGGTCTCAATGCTCGACCCACATACACTTATAGTATGGTCACTAAAACCTCCCACAGATTATATATACCCAAGAGGTGTGTAAGTAGTCGGTTTATAGTATGGGCGTATACGTATATGGTGTATAGTGGAGGTCTATGTTAAGTAGAGGTATATCTTTCTTTTTTTTTGGATTGTGTAACTGTATGCAGTCTTTTGCACCCACCCGGTGTGCAACCACACGATCACGAACTCATTATACTCACTATTACGGAGTCAGTGACCTAAGCCCATACGTGATTCTTCGTGTCTCATTTTGTAACGTCTTTGAAAGTGTGGGAGTGCCGAGCCGAAGAATCTCTGGGGTCATGACCGCCATAGGTAAACCCTCATAATCCAAATCTGCCATTTTGTGAATTACAAGATCTTATTCTTTCTCAAAGATAAACTATGCTGGTCTTTTTTAATAGTTGCACCTCATAATGAATTTTTAGGCTATTCTCACTTCCAAGAAAAAGTCTGCTCTATCTTCAAGTGTAGGCGAGTTGTCCAGGGGCGAGTTCAGGCTAAGAAAGACCTACAGCTAAGACTAAGCTATAACTAACACTTCTTTATGAAGGACCGAAAAACTATCAACTAGTACTTTCTACTAAACTTTTTTTCACCATTAAACCACTAACAACTCATTACTCATTATAGGTAGAGCTATAACTTCACTCACTCTGTTTGAGTTAAAAGAATCGGTATCTTCCTGAAGCAGAGATGTGTTCAGTGCCTGAGCTACTTAGAGTTCTTGATATCATCTAGCCACAAGTTAACATGTGGATTAAACGCCTAACTTCCACTTCCATTTGTATAGTCAGATACTATCTGACTGACAAATCTGATGACTTCTTTTAGAAGAAGTGCACTTCAGTATCCACAGTTGAAAAGGAAAGTACCATACAAGTATGGGATAGTGGTAGCAGTAAAGTAGTAGTTATTGGAGTAGTAATAAAGCATAAGGCACTTATCTATAAGTATATCGGTGGCAGAATAGTACTGAAATAGGAGCCGAGTCTATATTATAGAGTATACTCCAGCGTATAGCATCAGTAAGCAGTAAGTGGTATAAGGGTGCAGGATATGAGCCCCAGGTGACTTTAAAACCCCAGAAGTCTCTGAAGCTTCAATTGTCATGTAGAAAATGTGCTATTTAGACCTCACATACATGTTTGGTAACATTATTTCTATTAAGTAAGAGAAGGAAATTTTAAAACTATTAGATTTAGGTCTAGTTCCAGGCAGCCAAGGCCTTTTCTGCAGTCTCAGTAGCAGAGGCTGGGTTCACTCCAGTAACCAACTTTCCATCAGTCACCGTGAACGAAGCCCATGGATCAGCTGGCTCGATATAGTTGGCACCTGCATGTAAGGAACCCTCTTTGGGAGTTTTCAAGTTTCTGGCCTTCATGATATAGTCCACCTTCAACAATTTCTCTCCATCATCAGTAAAGCCAGTCAAGTTCTTTCCCTTAATAAAGTACTCGCCATCTTCAGTTTTGATGTTTTCAAAAATAGCTGGGCCATGGCAAACAGCTGCAACCACACCACCTTTTTTAGCAATAGCAAGAATATGTTTATGCAAATCTTTTGCTTCGGGGAAATCAAAAATGGCTCCATGTCCTCCAGCAGCAAAGAAAATGTCATAATCTGCAGGATTAATGTCTGAAGCCTTTTTGATATTTTTGGTGGCCTTGATAAATGGGTGCATCTCATCATTTGCAATCACTTGGGCCTCAGCAAAGTCTCCCACCAACGAATGTTCATCCCAGCCAAAAGTACCGGTTTCAGAAACCAAAGTCACTTCTGCTCCACCATCAACAAGTGCTTTCCATGGGTGGTAGGCTTCATCAAAAAAGACTCCTGTTTTGGCTCCATCATCATAGAAAGGCCCATAGTAACTGGAGAGTGCGAGTAAGACCTTGACCATTGTAAAAAAATAATGTTTCTTGTTTTTGTTCAGTGCTTTAAGCTTGATTAAAAAAATTCATATCTACAGGGAATGACGCCTTATATAGTACAAGTTGTGGCGAATGGCGCAAGTGTATCTCCACTCTCTTATGGTGGTTATGGAGAGCGCGCAGTAGTTAAGTATGGTGGAAGTCTACCTCCTCACACAGTGGAAGTCGATGTCCGCGCTCACTACGAGTTAATTCGCCCCACGGTAGATTTATTAGTAAGACTAATCCACACAGGTAAAAAAGAAAAAAAAATTATTACTGTTTAAGGTAATTGTTTTTTTGAGTCAAAATTGAAATAGTAGATCTGATTAAGAATATTGATACTTACTATTAGTACCAAAGTAGTCATTAAGAAATGTAAAGGTACTATTAGTTCTGAGTTTATGCGCACATAACAGTGGAGGTCCACATCCGTAAGGTGCACTGGCCAGGGCCATATCAAATAATAATATCTCCTTAAATTTTTATGTGTTATTTAAATTACTTTTAAAAAAAGAAAAAAATTTTTGGACTCGTCTATACTTTACTACTTATCATAGTTCGGTATATACATAGAAGCCACTTCTTGAGTTCATACTTGAACCACAAGGTAGTTAATATTTTGGAAGATACAAGTCCATTTCATAGTAAATTTTCGATGCTTGTATATTCGTACTTAGAATGATTAATATGTAACTCTTTTTCAGTATTTATTTATTACTACTACTCAAAAGGCTAGTTGTAACTGGCAATAGTCAGTGATCGTAGTATATTGTTGTCAAGAGAACTAGTATGTCAGGTTTCTAGGATACATGAGTTTCACTGGATTACTCATTGAATTCTTTAAATATCTAGAATATCTAGTCTATGTATATCTAGTATATCTATTATCTAGTCTATGCGATACCTGGTGTTAGATTCTGGTTACGTCAGGTACTCTGTTTACTATGTTCATTCGCTGATAATTCTTCCTAGAGGAACCGTCGCACCTTATATAGACTGTTGAGAAACAGGAGCCGCGGCTCCGTGTTTCCCTGAGACCGCGGTCACTCACGTGACTGTGGTCGTGTGAAGGCTCATCCCAATATAAAAAGGACAAGCTCCCGCTATTCTATAAGAGTAACCGAAATATGTATCAGCTGAGGGAGGACATACCAAGATGTCTCCCGACACCAGACCCCCAATATTAATTAGTGTAGAGGTACTGATGTTTACTAAGGACTTGGATTGATTCTTAACAAGCACGTGATCTGCACAAGAATAAATGGAGCAAAAGTCAAAAATTCAACTATGAAAGAATCATTCTTTTATTTTGTGATACATAGAATAGCCTAGCTTCAATGGTTTGATTTTGGAAAAGGATCCTTGATTTTTGGTAAGGTGACAATCAATTCTCAATGCGACTCGGGCTTTTCGCACCCAAACTGGCACATCCACCTTCACATGCTTTACACCACATAAAATCCAAGTGTACTTACTAAATAGCAGGATTTGATAATAGAGAATTTTTCATAAACAGTTACTGAAAGGAAATGTGTTTTTAAAGGTGTACTGATGTTCAAAGCGGACTAGTTCACTAGGCAGTTAATTACTGGGACAATTTCTCGCACTCAAAATGGGTCTTTTGTTGAAGCAATTGAGTGCGCGCAGAGTGATTTCTCGTTCTGAGTCCAAATGAAAAAGCCGTCTGATTTTATTTGGAACGAAACTTCCATTGGATATATAATTTATTTTATTTTATTTTGGCAATTTTCAATTAGTTTGTGAAATTTCGGAAAAATTCCGTCGTCACTTTTTGAGTGGCTGGCTCAGATATCTTATAATATGAGTTGAAAGTGAGGTGAGCATAAGTACCAAAATAACATAACCTTTTATTTTCCTTGTAAAAGTTGTTGCAGACTTTCTTATATATAAAAATAATAATAAGGCCATATATTAGGATCAAAGGGTTTGGATCCTTCGGTGGGTGTTGCACTTTAGCGAAAGCACCTGTATCGTGCACTGCGGAGTGTGCTGGGATCTGTACTTCTCACAGGTTTATGTGAACCATCTACTTGTACTTACACCTTTTCATCCCTCCAATATCAACAAACAACTTATTTTGATATTAAAGAAAACCAAATAATCCATTTAATAATCTCAGTGAGATCAGTCAATCTACCAATTAATATACTACTTAATTGAGTATTGGATTGACCTGTTTCTTTCCATCATGGGGCTGAACCCACCCACTTTAGCAGCCAAATTAGGGTTAAAAGTGGAGCCTCATCCTAAAGAACGGCTCAAACGTTTTACGGATGACTGTTCAATTGATGATGGACTTGATACTTGCTCCAGTGCCCAGGAGACAGTTGTTCCTGAGTCTGCCGAAAGCTCCCCACCCAACGTTTCTAATGAACTCGCCAATGAAACTAGTGATCCTGTCACGAATGCACCCAAGTCTTCTACCTGTGTTGAATCTCAACCAACCAGTGCTTCAGACAAGTCTATCCTGGACATTTTAGACACTGGTGAAAGTGAAGATTTCAGAGACCCAAACTCTGTATCTGGACCTCTTGAGACCCCGGAAAAAACTAGCCAGGTCTCTTTAATGGTGGAAAAACCAAAATCCAAGTTTAGTCGGAAACTCAAGAGCTTATTGCTGCCAAAAGGGCTTGCCTTATTCAAGAAGGAAATGCCTGTTCCACCCGAAATTGGGTGCGAAAACGCGCACTCGCCAACACCAAAGAGTGTCAAGAAGCAACAAAACAAGCATGCTATCCATTTCAAGGCTACCAAAAAATGGAGCAAGATGCTTGAGAAAATTAGACTTTTAAAAAAGCATACTGAATGCTACGTTCAAAGAGTTCCTATTTGTGACACTCTGGAATGCCCAGTGAAAGTCCACAAAGTGCGCCGTCTTTCCGCGAGTCGCACTTTTTGCCGGATTTACGCATTGAGAGTAGGTCGCAAAACAGTGAGCCTCGACTTGGTGAATTTACAGGAACCCAACCAGCCCTCAGAGGCAATGGGAACTCTCAAAATGACCCCTTTAATTCTAAACGATGGACCAGTGAGAAGCATAGATCTTGGTGAGAAGAGTTCCGGAATCCAGGCCAATCAGATTTGTTCTCACATTGATGAGTCCAGAACTTTGGTTGCAGCTGAAGAGGATGCCGAACTCGAGCCCAAAGTTAATTTCGAAGTGCCAATCTCCTATTCTGTTGGTGACACAACTTTTTATAAATTTAGAGATATGTGGTCTGTCGAAGAGTGCTCACTGAGTCAAAGAAACAGAAATCCAGACCACACAACTGACTGTGTTCTTCAGAAAGAAGTTACTGACATCTCGATTTCGAAGGGAAAAAATACCATAGTCGAGATCGAGACAGTTTCTCCTGAAGTATCTACTGAAGTGGATCAAAATTATTCCAAGGCCTTAGTCCTTTATTCTGGCAAAAGCCAGCCTAGGACACTCGAAGCTGTTCCTTCTCGTATGAACAGAAAGAGTCCCTATGCTATTGTTTCAGACTGCAATATTAATCTGACTGGGACATACAAGCTCAAGGGCTTACTATGGATTGCTCTTGATATACAATTCATCTTGGGACCCCGGTCCAACACTTCCAATGAGTTCAATTTTCTACTGGTTGACTTGACAAATCTCAGGAAATCCAGAACAGAAAGAAAAATGAACGAGTACATGGAGTACATGAGATCTGTGATAACCCTTCAGGCAATAAACAGAACTGGAAAGCTTGAGGACTTCTACGACAATGGTTATACTGATGAAGGTAATGGTATTACTAAAAAATCAGCACCTGTATTTACTTGCGTTTCCGAAAAGGATGTTGTCCAAGAATTTCCTCCGATGGATTTGGATCTACCAGTTCCTGAGCAGCTTTCTCACCTAAAAGCCGTGGTGCGCACACAAGATGTGTGGTTGGATCGGTATGAGAAGACGTTGGTGGACCATTTCTATGTAGCTGACCAACTTGAGAAATACCTAAACTCTTTCCTACAACAACTCAGGGCCACCGGAAAATATTTCGTGAAAATATGTACCGACATGGCCGCCCAGGACCTCTCGAATGATGTCTTGGACAACTATGAAGACCGGTTACGTTTAGTGCTGGAAGAATTGGCACAAATGCAAACTATGGACCTCAGTGCAAGGGATAGTCTCTTACAAATGCAATTTGGACACAGAAGGAGCCTACGAAATGTGCTCTTTGGCTACCAAATTGCATATGACGTTAAGGCAAAGATTCTGAACCACTTCCACCAGCTTTGGGTGCAAACATTAGGCAAGAAGCCACTCACACCCAAAGAATTGGAGGCTGTGATTGGTTGCTCAAGTCTCGAGAACCAAAAGGATTTCTACGAAGAATGCCATCGATTCAAAGCCTTTGACGTCTTGCTGCAAAAGTGTGACCGCCTCAAAGCCCTCTACAAAATAGTGAGCAAGGCGTGTGAGCAGTTGCAGCTAAAATATGTCGACGTAATTCTGAGCTACGTGCAACATGTTTACGATTCGCCAGAAAGAAAGACGATTGACAATGACAGTGACACTAATAACAATAGTGACAGTGACAATGACAATGACAATGATTATGACTTTTACTTTGACATAGACTATTTCTATGGCAAAGATAATAACAATCTACGACGAACGGACTGACTGAATAGCTGACTTCAACTTTGCTAGGAAGAAAAACAATTGGAATGAGGACTGATTTAATGGCTGGCGGTAATTAAAACCTTTTACCACTAACTGATATTGGAGGAAAATGGCGGAGATTTTGGCACTGGCAGGTGCATTTTTGGGGACAGTTTTGGTGACTTTGAGTCACTTTGCGGTAATGAACCCGAATGTAAGCCTTGGATTGTGAAAGAATGTTAGCGAACCCTTAGAAGTGGGATTGCAACTTTTGAGTAATATGAGCCTTGGCAAACAGGACGGGATTGTGAAACAAAGCAAATCAGAGTCACCCTAAACTCAAACTAGAAACGAAGCTGCCTTTCCAAATAATCCACTATAGACCTACAATAGAGGGAAATGGTCATGAGTATGCCAAGAGCCAATAGACATTGGATCAGACTCAAACAAATGACTTTATAGGAATTGCAAGAGAAAAAAAATACTTGTAGACCAGTAAAGATTAACGACTAGGTGTATAACAATTGATTACTAGATATTTAGTGGGTTTTATTTATTGCTGGCTAATTACTAGTAGCTACATTCAGTGAATTTCTAGAATCTCAGCTGCGATCATCACCAGATTTCGACTTAGGCTAGCCCAGGTACTGTTTGACATCTAGTAAGCCCAATAATACGTACCATATACGTTACTGAATACTGAGTTGGCTGAGCTTCAGCATAAGAAAACATCTAAATTACTGTTCATACTTTCATTATTAAGATACTGCGATTTATTCATACTTTAAATTTTGTACATTCGATACTAGGGCTAGTTATATAAGCAGGACTTGAAATTCTCTGCCTTTAATTTGATTCCGGCTTAGATACTCACAAGTAAAAGAGCAACTCCGTAGCACAATTCGACTAAGTATCTAATTTGTAGCTGAGAAACCTTCACTCTGGAGATACAACTTTCTCATCACCAATTGAAATAGTTCTACTCGTGACGATTCAAGCATCAAAACGGCAATCTCAGCTTTGAAGACCAATCTCTGACTCATCAAATCAGCAGGCCTCAAAACGCTTTTAGTCAACAGCTACTTTAAGCTAAACCACTTTTCAATCATAAACGACTTGAAAGTAAATCTCTTAAAATTTAGGACTTACTTAAAGCTACTAACCACACGTTGTGCTTAGGGATTTCAGTTTCTGCATAGATTCATATATGTCTGACATCTAATACCTAATTGGCAAGATTCGTCTCTTGGCAATTTCCTAAGTTGGGCTCTAGATCTACTAAACTAATCCCGCAGTCTAGCCATAAGCTTCTCCGACTTTGCTACCGCTTTGTAGGCTCTGGTTAACAATTTATAAAGAGTTTGGTCCTGATAGTCGAACCATGGTCTTGATTGCCTGCACATATTATATACTTTCCACTTTAGTGAGGGATACATTCTGTACCCCAATTTTGTGGCCGTGTGGAGGTTTGTGTTTATTCTCGCGGATTTATGTAAACCAATCTCCTGTTTCACCTACTTTCTTATCTCCGCCTCCACTATCAAGCAAAGAACGCTTTGCCTTTGATACTTCGAGACCAGAGAAGAAAAGTATTAATTGAATTTGAACATTCCCAACTTCGAAATCAATTCCAACTGTGTTCTCCATGAGACGGAACAACCCAACTTTCGCAACCACAAAAGGTGGAGAGAAAGACCCTCACTTCAAAGAGAACATGAAGCCCTCTACAACTGACAGAGCTACTACTAGAAACAGTGAATTCAGCTCTGTCCAGAAACGTCTCAATATATGGGATTCCGATGTGATGTCTGCCTCTGAGTCTCCCGAAACTTTGATATTTGACACTTTGAGTGGGGAAACAACATATCAAGGACACCAAAATACTATAAAGTCCTCTTTGACCGTACAAAAGCCAAAATCCACCTTCAAGGAAAAACTCCAGGGCTTATTACTGCCAAAAGGCCTCGCCTTATTCAACAAGGAAATGCCTGCTACACCTGGAATTGGGTGCGAAAACGCGACTCCGGTCCCGGTACCCAAAAACCTCAAGAGGCAGCAAAACAAGCACGCGGCCCACTTTCAAGCTACTAAAAAATTGAGCCACTTACTTGACAAAATCCGGCTTTGGAAAAAGCACAATGCATGCTACATCCAAAGAACGCCGGTGTGTAATTTCCGTGAGTGTCCGGTTGAAGACAAAAGTGCGCCGCATTTCCGCGAGTCGCGCTTTTTGCAAGCTCAGAGTCTTTGCATTGAGAGTGGGTTGCAAACGGGTGAGCGAGGACTTGATTAACTGGAATGACCCTTCCAATAATCCCTACGGGGATATGAGTCCTGCTCAGTTTGTGGCTCTATCAAGAGCTCAGTATAAAGAAAAACAAGAGATTTCGAAGTTTCGTGTGAAGCTCAACAAGGAGCTCGACACCTAAAAACATTTGAGAACAGGCGTTCGAAGTAACTCGCTTTTTCTCCTCCTCAAAAAGTTTTGGGACCATGCAGCAAGTTGGATGCAGCTCAAATTCCCAACTTGCTGCCTCCAAAGCGAGTTCCTAAGAAGCGAGTCAAATTCTCTAATGCCAGAGTCTACAATATTAGTACACACAAGCCAGAAGAGACTAGTAACTTCAATACAGTCAAAGGAGTTTCAAGAAACGTCTCAGAGTCATTCCCATTACCTGAGCTGACACTCACTGTCTCGGACCATGGTGACAAGGTCATAGCTGAGATTGAGAAGAAAATTCCCCAGCTCTGCCCTCTGGAAGTGAGACAAAACACCTTCAAGTCTCTCACTGTCACCAGTTTCAGAAGTGGCCCCGGAATCAGAAGTCACAAAACTAAATTTCTTGACCAAACAATAAGAGCAAACACACTTGGTCCCAAACCGATTCCGCACTCACTCAAGGCCATGTTCGATCCAGAACCTGAGTCAAAAGTCATCAATAAGGATGCCAGCAAATTGCAACTTTCTTCTACAAAGACTGTTTCTACAAAGTCTCCACAGAAGGTAGTCCTACCTGAAAAGTCTGCTCCTCTTAGCATTGTTAAGAAGATTGTTAGTGCAATCACTTCAGAGTCGCAAGTGGATAGCTGGCTCCATAAACCCAAAAGCCAATTGTGGGTCCAGCTTAACACGGAAGCAGTCTTAGTTCCACACCTTAACAAAGACAACTTTGAATTAAAATGTCTTAGTGTGGACTTGAAGATTCTCTGCATTACGGAGTGCGAAAACAAAATCAATGAGTACTTAAGCTACTTGAGACTCGTGGTAAGTGTGGAGAAGCAAGAATCGATGAGGTTCGAAGAGGTCAAAAACAATGGCCTTTTTGGAGCACCAGCACCCATTTTCATTGGTGTTTCAAATCTGGATGTGACCCAGAACCAGCCTCTGATTGTGCTGCTGGGTCCATGCACTGCTCAACTTTCGCACTTGCGAGCATTGGTGCAAGCACAAGATGGCTTGATGAACCAATGCAAAAAGAAGTTTTTGGCACAGTTTGATATCCATGACCGGATTGAGACTTACCTTAAATCAATACTTGAAAATCTTCAGGTTACCGGCGAAGTGTTTGTGAAAATATGCACCGATATGGGCAACACAGACAACACAGACTATGATTACGAGCAGCGACTTTTCAAAGTGAAGAAGCAATTGGAAGCAATGAAGAAAATGGACAGCAGTGCCAAGGAAAGCATTGAAACTATCAATGCTGGCTTCACTGTGAGCTTATTGAATGTAATAAGTGGCCATTCGAATGCTTGTGACCTCAAGGAAAAGTACATGGACCAGTTCCACCAGGTTTGGACGCAAGAAATAGGCAAAATGACCCTCACACCCAAACAATTGGAGACTGTGATTGGCTGTGCTAGTCTCTCGAACCAAATGGACTTTTCCGACGAATGCCTCCATTTGAAAGCTTACGAAGTATTGCTGCAAAAATTGGACCGGATCAAGGCTCTTTACAAGGCAGTGAGCAAAACACGCGAACAGTTGCAGCTCATTTTTGACCAGGTGAGTCTGCGATTTGCAACTCATATGTCTGAGTCTCAGGATTACGATTACGACATTTACAATGACTATATGACATTGACTATGTGATTGACTGGCTAAATCTATTGCTAGAAAAGAAGAAAAAAAAGAAAAAAAAAATGGGACAATGGAGAAGGTGATGCGATACTTATGGCTACTAACTGATATAGCAGATGAAAGTGAGATATTGGGTAATGGCAAGGAATCTCTTGTGATTTGTGGTGATCTGAACGTATCCGGTAATGAACCCCATGCAAGTCTCTGGATTGTGAAGATGTAATGAACCCTTAGAGGTGGGATTGTGGCATCGTGTAATGAACCTTGGCGAGCTGGACGGGATTGTGAAAGATACAATCAGATCTACTATGAATTGAAAAAAGCAACTGCCTTTCTAAATACTCCACTAGATTCTGCTATATTAGCGATTGGTCATAAATATGACAAGAGCCCCCGACATTGAACTAGAAAAAATATTGTTTAGAAATTGCAAGAAAAAAGAAGCATTTGTAGAGTAGAGACCTAGAACTGTAGCAGAGTATTGACTAGTTATTAGTAGTGAGTAATGCTAACTAAACTAATACTAGAGACTTATGAATGCAAATATAATGAGTGCAGAGATCTATGAGTGTAGCATTGAATGTCCAGAATTAGTGCCCAGTATTGATGACTAGAAAACCATAGTTTGGATTGATGACTAGAAATTGTTGACTTTAAAGTCAAATGAATACAGTTTGATAATTATTAATTTATGACTGTGTCGCTATTGCAGACTGGAATAGAATTGCTTTAAAATTTGAAAGAGGAAATAAGACCTAAAGAAGTATTAGTAGAAAAATGACCAATCAATGACAAACGTCATATAATTATGAAATTTCTATTTGAAGAGACGTGTCAAGTACTTTCTAGACAAATATTAATGCCTTCAACAAATTTGGGCTGTATTCAATCATAATACTCCCGAGTCCTCGTATGCCAACTAAATGTTCCAAGAAAGTCCTGAAACGCTACAAATTACCAATCTCAACTACTATCCCAATGTGCATCATAACCACGTGAATTAATAGACTGGAGGAGTAGATCTCTTCTGATCTTGAATGTCCTACATATAACAGCATACAAAAATCTCCCATGTACAATTCCTCAAAAAATGAAATCCCACTGACAGATCACAAAATCAACTATCTGCTTTTGAGCAGGCTCAAATCTTACATACCATAAAAATAGTAAACAAAAAGTAGTATGTGCAGACCGAAAATATACTTTTGGGTGCTCAACCAGAAAGTGAGCATACCAGATTTCGCAGCCATTCTGTGACAAGCTGCGAATTATATAAACCTAGGTTTCCCCCCATATTTCCCATTCCCCACCACCACTTCTCCACACAAAAAACAGAAGCAAAACACTAAAAAAATAAATAAACAAAAACCCAAAAACAAAAAACATATATCAAAAAGCACCAAAAAAACACTTGCTTCACCTTAAAATGCATCTCCTCTTTCTATTCCTCCTCTTACTTATTCTTCCTGGAATTACTGGACTTGGGATCACAATCTCGCTTCTCATAGCTTCCCTAGACCCAGGACCCACATCCTTCAAGAACGAATTAAAAGACGATATGGAGAAAGAGGAAATAAAGAAGCAGAAAAAGAGAACGAAAAAGAGGCAGAAAGAACATTTCTTACTGACCACTCCGAAACAGACTCGTGGATCACGGGGACTAACATTTCATGGATGTTTGCAAGCTCCCCGGCACTTTGGTTCACAGAAAGTCAGCAAGGCAAGATAGGCATACTTCCAGTATACCACTTGCATTCAGGAGTATCATATGAAATACGAACCCTGAAAGACACCAACACTCGCAATAAAACTCGTTCTCATTGACAAGATCAATAAATAGCTTAGTAATAAAGAATAATTAAAACAAGATAGTAATTATGAACTTGGTGTTTGCTCTTGAGCCTACTGCTTGTGGTATTGGAGTTGAGTAAACATAGTCGGGTAAAACGAATAGTCGACATCTTCAATTGTCATTACGGGGACACCATCTTTAATGGTATACGGAATATTGAGATACCTTAACTAGTTACTTTTCCAACCATTAGTCTCAGTAAATTGAGATCGTAGTTTCCAAAATTTAGTTGGATCAAATTGGGAGTCGAACCCATGAGCGTCAACCTCCACACGTCTTCATAACTCCACTGGCAATTGGTCTGAACAAGACTTGAGTCAACGTCCGCAAGTCTCTGAACCTCTAATTCACCAACAAAAAAAATACAAGCGATATTCTGGCTAACTCAAGATATCATAACCTTTTTTTGCTCCAAATGTAGAGGTGTAATCGAGAAGCTGAATACTATTTCTAGTCAAGAGTTCCTTTAGATATGTTGATGTAATTCTTTCTATGGCTAGAGGTGTAGTTCCCAATGTGGAAGTCATCCTATTGATACTATTTCGTAATCTTCAGGATTGACACTAAGTGAATTTGGGAAGTGGAAACTAAGCGTGGAGACTCAAGGAAAAAATAGAAGTGAGAATTTATTAGGAGAGGGGTTCCTTTTATAGTCAATTTCTCTCTTCTCACCCCGCCCTCTTTACTCGCAGTCACCAAAAGTATAGGATTATACAGTTCCATGCGTATTGAGATACACAACTCTACCGATTCATATAGAAATACCATAAGAAGTTTGGAAAAGCAGTTATACTATATACGAAACACACATGTATTGGTGTACAGTTGTATTGACTTAGTACGCGACACAAAAAAGAAGCGAAAGTAGATAATGTGAATCTAATGTATTTAAGTACTTGGAATTCAGTATTTCGATAGATGAATGATTTGAGTTCACGTTATTCTCAAATATCGTAAAGTCCCACCTTGGTATTTCCTAAATTTTTTGGGTGACAAAAGTGTCCCAAATCAACTCTCAATGCGACTTGAGAAATTTCGCTGCCAAAGTGACACATCCATCTTAACATGGCCTTACACCGCATTGAATGCAATCCAAAAGTAGACAAGCAAGAGAAAACGATTATGAAAATGGTTCTTATAAAACGAGCTAGAAAATCATGAATATGATTTGACCTTCGAAAGTGGCTCCGTCACTAACTTGCTCATTTCTGGAGAATCTGTCTCCCAAGGTCAAAATTGGTTTAAGCAATTCTCAGACGTGCGCGCAAAGTGGACTCTGAGACATACTGAAGAAGTTCGCTGGTTTCAATTTGAATCTATTTTGGTTTAAGTTGTTGCTCTTCACAATTCCTTCCAACCGATGAATCTAAGAAAGAGATTATGATTACATATTGAGGAATCGATAAACAGTTAACTCAGATGCTGATTGTGTGAGCTGCAAAAGTGAGGTAGGTCATTACCAGAAAGTTTTTCACTTCATTATATAGTTCAAATATAAAAACAGTGATACGCTCTTTCCAGAAATGTAGTAATATTTGTATACCATACAGTAAATCCAAAGGTTTTAACCCTACAACTGGATGTGTGTTTTACTTTAGCGAAAGCACCTGGATCGTAAAACGCGGAGAGTGCCGGGCTCTATACCTCTTCTCACATGTGTATGTAAACAAAATTCTTGTACCTACCACTTTCTCATCCACTCCAATATCAAGCATACACATTTTGCCGTTATATTGAAGACTAAGAATTTCAATTAAAGAATTGAATTAAGATTCGTCAGAGGAGTCTCCATTCATCTTTAATTCCGATCCAGGCTCATCTTTTTGCCATGAGACTGACCCAACCAGCTTTCGCAACCACAAACGGTCGCAACCAGCCTTACCTGGCAGCGCAGATGGATCAGTTCCCTATGGATGCCAAGAAACAACACGGGATGGTTTCATATGGTTATGCTTCCAAGTCTGCCACTATCTCTGAATCCACTCTTACCGAGCCAACTCTCAGACAGTCCACCGTTACTCCCACTAGCACCAAGTGCACTAAAAGGGAGTCCATGGATAGAGGGTACTTTAGAGAGTCTACTAGGGATACTAACATGGAATCTACATTTAGATATCCTATTAAAGTATCTCCTCGTCTTCCCACTACTACCGTTCAAAATTTCAAATCTGATGCAACTAGTCAAACCCAGCAGAGGAGACCTCAGCCTGATCCTTCTCGGTATGTTCCTAGGTATCATACTAAGGATCAACAAGCATTGACTGTTTCAGAGCTCAAATCAACCTTCTCTGAAAAGCTCCTGGACTTATTACTGCCTGAAGGTGTTGCCTTGTTCAAGAAGGAGATGCCGGTTGCACC